>JABSTQ010006016.1:0-48778 GCA_013358835.2 Ixodes persulcatus | reverse complement strand
CCTGTGGCAGGTCTTTCACGCAGCAGTAGTGACGTTTATTTTTTGGAGGAACTCTAGGAGTAGGCGAGATGTCACAGGAGCCCGGTGAGGTCATAGAGACGCAAAGCTGGGAGTCACTTTTAAGAACATCTGTTTCCAAAATGGCTCACGCCGATCCGAAAGGCCACATTCACACGTGGTTTCTTAAATGCGCCCACCCGCAATTCCCGCGATCCTGGCCGTCCTGGTCCACCCATTGTTTTATTTGGCAGCCACTAGATGGTGCAACGTGTAGTGCCAAGCTGCATTGCCGGTTAATATTTGGGTAACTTTCAATGAGGGGAGGGTGTGGAGAGGTTCGTATTATCGAGATTCTGCCCTGTTTGCCTGCCCGCCCCCCCCCCCCTCCCCCCCTTGCACACACACACACGCATTGTCGTTGCCCAAGGCGCCTCTGACTGTATGTTGCAAAACCTAATTTGTTTTGATCTGTATAAAAGCAGAAATTAATTTACTGACAGGGTGACAGTGCTGGTGGGCCCGAATCTAATTATGCACTTGCAGGACGACTTCATTTTATGACTTCTTTATGCAGCATAACACGAGACGGTCATTGCTTACTTGACATGCGAGTAGTTGCAACGACAAGAGTTGGTAAGGTTGGCACTATCGCACGTGAATAAATACTATCTTAAAGGCGTGATTTCAAAAGGTAGTATTCATTTATTTAGTGCATAAAACAGCCTGGCTGTGGCAACATCATAAGGAGCATACCACTTTAACGATAGTGACCACAGTACCCTCGTGTGACCTCACTAGAAGTACCGCAAGGAAGAGCTGACACTACCTCCACAATTTTGCGTCCTCACAAATCATAAAACAAGTGAAAGTGATTGGCTGATGGTGTGAAAACCAGCGAATCGCTTTCACTTGTTTTATGATGCATTACTGAAATCTCACCCTATTAGTAACTGTAGCGTACATTTTGTTTGGGCATATGCATGCTTCCTTCAATTACTACAACAAAGACACGGGGTTGAATGATTTGACTAACATAGCTCCTTAGCATGGGGCTAGATTGATGTTGTGAAAGAATGTTGTGCTTTATTTATACTGCATGCACGTCATTTGGGATTACGTCGTGTGGCTAACGTTTTCTTTATTAAAGCTACAGTATGTCCTAAACGTATAAGCCAATCAAGATCTTGATGTTACTTGTCTCTTTAACCTTCAATTTGCTCTCCTAGGTGCTGCTGTGGCTGCTCCACCTGGTGAGGCTGTGGCCTTTTCTTGGCCACCTTTCTTTGCTGTCCGGGATGGTGAGGTACGTATCTGGGCCTACAGGGCACTTTGTCTATTGTTTCCACTCCATTGACTTATTCTGGAGAACAGAATAATGACACAAAAGACAAGGACTTAAACAGGCAGGCACACAAAGAGACAAACACAGGTACTGGCTTAAAGGTGGACTAAAGACGTTCCTGAGATCGTCTGTTCTTGGTAATAACTAGGATTCCATGTTTACGGAGTTTATTTTTCATCAAATTCGGAGGGTGTTTTTCGGAGTTATTTTTTCCTGAAAATTTGGAGTTATAGTAGTTTATTTTTGTTTGACTCCAAAATATTTGAAATTCAGAGCCTAATTTCGCAGTGTTTCTTATGAAAAACAAAAAAATAATATCCGGGTGTATACGTATGCTAGATAAAGAAAAATAAAACACGCTTATATTAGATATTATTTCTTCAGCTTCGTTTGGTGTTGGTGCCATTGCCATTCGCAATACTAACTTGTTCCACGGCAAAAGTTGCACGCATCTGTGACTTGGATAAACGCCGACACCTTAAAAATAAACTCGTGGAGGTAGTGGCTGGGAAGCACGTATTCATCCCATCGTATTCCATGCTACCCCGCGGCCGCGCTAGGTGGAGTGGTAAAGGATGTAATAGGGAAGCTTCATCTGCCCCTCTTCCAATTTTATGCAATCTCTAGGATCGATATATAGCTTTAGACACAACCTCTCTTCCTCTTAAAACACAAACAGTATGGCCCAAACTGGAAACCAATACAGGGGCTTTTGTCGTGACCCGAATGCACAATGACATGTCATTCTGAACCCTGACAAGATGATCGGTAAGACCCATTTTTGTCAATGAACCGAGATTTGAAAGATAACTGTGGTGGCATTTTCCTGGGACCATTGACCCTTTGCGCTGATCAAACTTAATTATGAAATACCGTCTTTATTTAGTTTATTGGAAGGGGAGCAGGGGGGGGGGATCGGCACATCAAAATTCGGAGTTTATCAGATAAATCCGAATTGAATAAAATTTTATCGGCAGGTGTTTTTTGGAGATTTTTAGATTTATCCGAAAACACGGAGTCCTTGTGATAACCTATTCGACGGGCTCTAAGGATCCTAAATATCCAAAAATTATGCTTGTTCGATGCCTATTTTCCTACTAAAAATAGAAATAAAAGAAGATGGTTCATGTCCTGCCATAGGACGAGAAGGTGAACTATCTTCGAAAAAGTGTACATGCGGATGAGAGTTACAACAGTGCTATCTGACAGCCGTGTCCCACAAATTACAGTTTAGCAGTGCCAATAACACCTATCCAGATGTTAGTAAGCTAGCCCGCTTCGCTAGTATAGACTAGCAAAGAAGGAAGAGGTGAGACATATTGATGCCTATTTCTGAACACAGGAAGGGAAGGTAGTGAGCAATGGTGAGGGCACACTCATTCGTGTTTTCTTTTTCATGTCTTGCCATGAAGTGGGGCCAAAGGTATTTCTTTCACAACGCTCGGCTGCCCCGAAACTGCACATATTTGTACAAAACGTGGGCAATGCACAGCAGTATACTTCCTTCGTACTTTGCGATGTTGAATTTAAAAATGGTCAAATGGTTCTTTAAAGGGTACCTACAATATCATGTATGTGAAAAGCACATGAAACAATTGTTTTTAACTCATTATTAGTATTTGATGTGTACAGCAATAATGGACCTCCTTTCTTCGTTAATGCATATTTCTTTCTTAATGCATATTTCAAATCTGAAATTCCTTCTCTTAAAGGGGTGCTCAGGAGCTTTCTAAGATGGCCTATTTATGGCCAAAAAAGCTAGTGACGCTCTCATTTGATCCTTGTTCATACCATGGCCTGTTCCCGTCGGTGGTTGTTGGCGAAGGCCCGCTTCAGTTCATCTTTGTGCGCATCCCATGACGTCAAAAAGGACTTGTGATTCTCAAACCAGTATCTCGCGATACCTTCAAGTGCGAAGTACAGGTTGTGCGGTCGTTGATTCACCATCCACCCATATTGGCTGGACTCACAGTCATAGTGCTCGATCCAATCTAGCTTCCATGTCCTCGTACACATCCCCATGAAATGAGGCAGGTCTCCAAGGTGCGACGAGTAAACTAGGGAGGGAACTGTCCCGGTCTGCTGTACCTCAGATGTCGCTGTTGGCTTCCAGTTCCTTAAAGAGAGGTCTTCCTTCTGGGCTTGGGGCGTCGATTTCGGCCTGAGGGCAGGTCAAGCGCTGGCGAAAGACTGACTTTGTGTGGGCATGCGCAACCTAGCTGTTTTGTGGCGTTGCAAGCGTCTCGAACATTTGGACTCGAACGTTCGAGCTTAAAACACTCTTACTCCGAGAAAATGATAAGGTTCATTGTTTCGAAAAGCTTTATTTGTGAGTGAGTGTTTCATTAATGCATTAATATTGATTCTCTGCAGAGTATGTCAAGGACAAAGGACGGCTGTCTTTACACAAAGGGTGTAATCCCGTATGGAAATTTTATATCTGGGCCATATCTGGCCATATCAAACATTATATGATTATATACGGATTATATACAGTCTTATCTGGCGTATATACAGACTTATCTGGCATATATACATCCTGATATGGCGTATATACAGACTTATCCGGCGTATATACAGCCTTATCTGGCAAATATGAAACCTTATCTGGAATGTTTACAGCCTCAATTGAGGTATATATGCTTCGTTATCTGTCGTATACAGCTTTATCTAGAGGCCGGTTTTCACCGGCCGCTTTTTCGTGACGCGCCGACGCGTCACGAAAAAGCGTTACGCCGACGCGTCACGAAAAAGCGTTACGCCGACACGTCACGAAAAAGCGTTACGCCGACGCGTCACGAAAAAGCGTTACGCCGACGCGTCACGAAAAAGCGTTACGCCGATGCGTCACGAAAAAGCGTTACGCTGACGCGTCAAAAGCGTTACGCCGACGCGTCACGAAAAAGCGTTACGCCGACGCGTCACGAAAAAGCGTTACGCCGATGCGTCACGAAAAAGCGTTACGCTGACGCGTCAAAGCGTTACGCCGACGCGTCACGAAAAAGCGTTACGCCGACGCGTCACGAAAAAGCGTTACGCCGATGCGTCACGAAAAAGCGTTACGCCGATGCGTCACGAAAAAGCGTTACGCCGACGCGTCACGAAAAAGCGCTACGCCGACGCGTCACGAAAAAGCGTTACGCTGACGCGTCACGAAAAAGCGTTACGCCGATGCGTCACGAAAAAGCGTTACGCCGACGCGTCACGAAAAAGCGCTACGCTGACGCGTCACAAAAAAGCGTTACGCTGACGCGTCACAAAAAAGCGTTACGC
Organism: Ixodes persulcatus; assembly: GCA_013358835.2. Classification (NCBI taxonomy): domain Eukaryota; kingdom Metazoa; phylum Arthropoda; class Arachnida; order Ixodida; family Ixodidae; genus Ixodes; species Ixodes persulcatus. The sequence continues at coordinate 44,163 of JABSTQ010006016.1, read as the reverse complement.
CGACGCGTCACGAAAAAGCGTTACGCCGACGCGTCACGCAAAAGCGTTACGCTGACGCGTCAAAAGCGTTACGCCGACGCGTCACGAAAAAGCGTTACGCCGACGCGTCACGAAAAAGCGTTACGCCGATGCGTCACGAAAAAGCGTTACGCCGATGCGTCACGAAAAAGCGTTACGCTGACGCGTCAAAAGCGTTACGCCGACGCGTCACGAAAAAGCGTTACGCCGACGCGTCACGAAAAAGCGCTACGCCGACGCGTCACGAAAAAGCGTTACGCGGACGCGTCACAAAAAAGCGTTACGCCGGCGCGTCACGAAAAAGCGTTACGCCGACGCGTCACGAAAAAGCGTTACGCCGACGCGTCACGAAAAAGCGTTACGCTGACGCGTCAAAAGCGTTACGCCGACGCGTCACGAAAAAGCGTTACGCTGACGCGTCAAAAGCGTTACGCCGACGCGTCACGAAAAAGCGTTACGCCGACGCGTCACGAAAAAGCGTTACGCTGACGCGTCAAAAGCGTTACGCCGACGCGTCACGAAAAAGCGTTACGCCGACGCGTCACGAAAAAGCGTTACGCCGACGCGTCACGAAAAAGCGTTACGCTGACGCGTCACGAAAAAGCGTTACGCCGACGCGTCACGAAAAAGCGTTACGCCGACGCGTCACGAAAAAGCGTTACGCTGACGCGTCACGAAAAAGCGTTACGCCGACGCGTCACGAAAAAGCGTTACGCTGACGCGTCACGAAAAAGCGTTACGCCGACGCGTCACGAAAAAGCGTTACGCCGACGCGTCACGAAAAAGCGTTACGCTGACGCGTCACCAAAAAGCGTTACGCCGACGCGTCACGAAAAAGCGTTAGCCGACGCGTCACGAAAAAGCGTTACTCCGACGCGTCACGAAAAAGCGTTACGCCGACGCGTCACGAAAAAGCGTTACGCCGGCGCGTCACGAAAAAGCGTTACGCCGGCGCAAATCGTCCGACGCGTCACGAAAAATCGTTACGCCGACGCGTCACGAAAAATGGTTACGCTGACGCGTCACGAAAAAGCGTTACGCCGACGCGTCAGCGAAAAAGCGTTACGCCTGACGCTGTCACGAAAAAGCGTTACGCCGACGCGTCACGAAAAAGCGTTACGCCGACGCGTCACGAAAAAGCGTTACGCCGACGCGTCACGAAAAAGCGTTACGCGGACGCGTCACGAAAAAGCGTTACGCCAACGGCGACGCCGCTTAAGCCGGAAACAAGCGCCTAAGAACTGCGCTCAAAAAAAAAAAAAAAAGAAAAAGGTTAAAAAGTGCTTTGTTAGTTAATTGTAAATGACTAAATCTAAATAGCACAAATAATCCCAAACCTCTAGCTTTGGTAAGCTATTGGGATTATTTGTGCTAATTGTCGCGAGGATTTCAATGTAGCTAATTATTTCGAAATGTAACATTACGTCCGAATCGTTCGGGAAACCCATTTTTGGGGGGGGACTTGTAGGTGATTCGCCAGGTTTACGAAAATTAAGTCATTTACAGCATTAACTTTCCTGTTTGGCATTCCAGGGCAAAACGTAATAAGTAAGATAATTTAGATATTTAACGACTGAATATTCCCCTGGGTTTGTATTTCCAAATATTATTGTTAGGAAGGTGATGCTTTTACATTGTGTACTCGGTGCGGAGGAAAATAATTTCTAATTTGTTTTCAAATGTTTTACAAAACGCTCTGTTTTAGGAAAAAGACACTATTTTTCACTTCTCAGCAAACATTTCAAAAAGCTCTTGTCCAATTCAGTATGCAATGTAACTTATCACTTTCCTAACATCAATATTGAAGGAAGCATATATAAAACTGTGTCAATATTTCATTGTTAATTATCTAAATGAATTAGGTTTATACTGTGCGGAAACTAGAGAGACGCGCGCTCATGCTGACGCGGACAATGCGCGTCGTGGGCGCCGCCATGTACATCGGAGCCGACAGAGTATCTGGAACACCCCTGGCGGCGAAAATTCGAGACCACGAAAACGAAACCAAAAAAATGTGTCTGATAAGATAAGTTAAACATTTCGCCTGAGTATTGCTTTGGGTTCCAAAATACTATTATTATATTGAATGTATTTTGGGAGATAAACTGTGCCTTAAAGGGTTAGAAAATAAAAGAAAAACGAATGGAAAATTTTTGTGTCGCTAGAAGTGGTGGGAAGGCGGCGGCGTCTGTGTACACTGGTCAATTTCGCCCGCCAGCAACTTCGAACGTTTTCGAACGGTCATTGAAGCAAGTTACGAGGAAGGTAAGGATATTTCTTTGTTTCTTTTTGTGTTTGCTGAATTGCAAATCGGGAATTTCGTAATATTAGATCTGCTGAGACGTTTGTAGCTTGATCTTCAGTGAGCGATACGAGCCTGAATGTATAGATTTACAGAAGAAAAATTTCGGGCGGCTATCAGTTCGAAAGTCTTTGTTACCCAGCATAGCCAGCCGGCAAGCATATTGAGTTTCATTTGGACATCTCTTTGAATTGCCTTCACCATTTGTGGGATCGCTCTATATTAATCGCCGCCCGATCGGTATGTCTTTTGCTTGTCTCCCGGGAGTGACCCAACACAACGAGAAGTCAGCTAATCGGTTTACTGTACTTCTCAGTTGTCCGTCTTCGAGAGCCGGCACTCCGAACCCGCCGACCCTGGTTGTCGCCCGTCGTTCAGAGCTTGCAGTCGGCGTCCGTGTCCAGTCCTGCGGATCGTCCTTCCCACGCCAGCGCTGCGTAGGCTAGCTGTTCCGGGCTATCACAGCCTGAGTCTCGCTGCGGAACCAGTCCGGAATCGTCATGGCCTAGGCCGGTATGGCCAGGGCTAGCCGTTTCCGCCGTTCCTGATCCGAACCTCGCTGGTGCAACGCTCCGGGGATCGCCATGGGCCAGACCAACCAGAACGGCTCCATCGTTCCTGCCCGGCCCCAGCCTGGTGCAGCACGCTCTTCCTGTTTCCTCGCGCTCGCCCCCGGCTAGAATAAAAGGTGGGTAATTGGGACCAAACTCTGCACGCTAGAGAACAGTACGCACGTTGCAATGGCTGTAATGTGATATCCAAGCCGGGTGTAAAAAGGTGACATTCAACAAAGTGTGCGTGAGAGAAGGATATTTATGCTTCGCATGATCTTTTTCTAAAGAAAACCTTGTGCATCCTGTTTTCTGCATGAAGTCACATTTGTTACCAGACTCAGCATTAAATTTGGTTGCCGAAAAAAACAAATGTGCTACGAAAATCCACTTTTTGAGAACTCGCAGGTTTAAAAGGTTTTGGTTGTGACCACGTGTGTGCCGAACGGCTATGCGCACGTACAGTCGGAGGCAAAAGTTTGCGGGGCACGGGAGGGCGTGCCGAAATGCATCGCCGCGCCGTCGCATTAAGGAGCCGCGCTTTGCGCATGCGCGCCTTTCGTGCTTGTTATCATGTCTTTTTCACTCGTTTCTTTTCGACGCACTCTTGATAACAGGAGTCGGCGCCAGGGGCGCGAGTTAGCGCTTCGCTGGCTGTCATGCTGCGCGTCTGCTTCAGCCGCCTCTGCCGCCGCTCTTTGTGACGGAGCTCACGGGGGGGGGGGGGGGGGGGGAGTGGGAGGGAGCTAACCAGGTGCTTTGTCAACCAGCGCGGCTGCTGAGGCAGCTGAAGAGGACGCGAGGCATGGCAGCCAGCGAAACGGCAACTTGCGCCCCTGGCGCAGACTCCGGTTATCAGGAGTGAGTCGGACTGAAACAAGCAAAAGAGACATGACTGCCAGCACGAAGGGCGCGCATGCGCACAGCGCGGCTTTTTATTGCGGCTGCGCGCCGCTACACGGCGCGGCGATGCATTTCGGCACGCGCTGCCGTGCCCCGCAAACTTTTCCTCCCGACTGTACAATTACGAGTGCCGAAACGGGCCAACGGGCCTCTCGCTTCTTGAAGGCCTGATCGCCTGATTCTCGACGGCACAGCAAAGTAACGATCGGCCCAATTGTTTCTACCGTATTTCCCTGTGTGGCTGTCAAAGTGACTCGTAAAACAACTTGTATAAATTTATGTTTCCGAGTAGTCTGCAAAACGAGTTCGTCGGACCGCTTTCAAGGCCTGTACATATATTTTCGTTCACTTCAACAATTACTGTAGAATTCACTTACTTGATGCATCGCACTGCAGTAATCCACTTCTGTCGCCATGTCGCTTCCCAAGATCTCGAAGGCAAGCGGTGAAGTTTGACGCTTGAGTCACTTTCGTGACTGTGGCAGTCTTTCACGCAGCAGTAGTGACGTTTATTTTTTGGGGGAACTCTAGGAGTAGGCGAGATGTCACAGGAGCCCGGTGGGGTCATAGAGACGTAAAGCCGGGAGTCACTTTTAAGAACATCTGTTTCCAAAATGGCTCACGCCGATCCGAAATGCCACATTCACACGTGGTTTCTTAAATGCGCCCTCCCGCGATCCTGACCGTCCTGGTCCACCCATTGTTTTATTTGGCAGCCACTAGATGGCGCAACGTGTAGTGCCAAGCTGCATTGCCGGTTAATATTTGGGTAACTTTCAATGAGGGGAGGGTGTGGAGAGATTCGTATTATCGAGATTCTGCCTTGTTTGCCTGCCCCCCCCCCCTTGCACACACACACACGCATTGTCGTTGCCCAAGGCGCCTCTGACTGTATGTTGCAAAACCTAATTTGTTTTGATCTGTATAAAAGCAGAAATTAATTTACTGACAGGGTGACAGTGCTGGTGGGCCCGAATCTAATTATACACTTGCAGGACGACTTCATTTTATGACTTCTTTATGCAGCATAACACGAGACGGTCATTGCTTACTTGACATGCGAGTAGTTGCAACGACAAGAGTTGGTAAGGTTGGCACTATCGCACGTGAATAAATACTATCTTAAAGGCGTGATTTCAAAAGGTAGTATTCATTTATTTAGTGCATAAAACAGCCTGGCTGTGGCAACATCATAAGGAGCATACCACTTTAACGATAGTGACCACAGCACCCTCGTGTGACCTCACTAGAAGTACCGCAAGGAAGAGCTGACACTACCTCCACAATTTTGCGTCCTCACAAATCATAAAACAAGTGAAAGTGATTGGCTGATGGTGTGAAAACCAGCGAATCGCTTTCACTTGTTTTATGATGCATTACTGAAATCTCACCCTATTAGTAACTGTAGCGTACATTTTGTTTGGGCATATGCATGCTTCCTTCAATTACTACAACAAAGACACGGGGTTGAATGATTTGACTAACATAGCTCCTTAGCATGGGACTAGATTGATGTTGTGAAAGAATATTGTGCTTTATTTATACTGCATGCACGTCATTTGGGATTACGTGGTGTGGCTAACGTTTTCTTTATTAAAGCTACAGTATGTCCTAAACGTATAAGCCAATCAAGATCTTGATGTTACTTGTCTCTTTAACCTTCAATTTGCTCTCCTAGGTGCTGCTGTGGCTGCTCCACCTGGTGAGGCTGTGGCCTTTTCTTGGCCACCTTTCTTTGCTGTCCGGGATGGTGAGGTACATATCTGGGCCTACAGGGCACTTTGTCTATTGTTTCCACTCCATTGACTTATTTTGGAGAACAGAATAATGACACAAAAGACAAGGACTTAAACAGGCAGGCACACAAAGAGACAAACACAGGTACTGGCTTAAAGGTGGACTAAAGACGTTCCTGAGATCGTCTGTTCTTGGTAATAACTAGGATTCCATGTTTACGGAGTTTATTTTTCATCAAATTCTGAGGGTGTTTTTCGGAGTTATTTTTTCCTGAAAATTTGAAGTTTATAGTAGTTTATTTTTGTTTGACTCCAAAATATTTGAAATTCGGAGCCTAATTTCGCAGTGTTTCTTATGAAAAACAAAAAAATAATATCCGGGTGTATACATATGCTAGATAAAAGAAAATAAAACACGCTTATATTAAATATTATTTCTTCAGCTGTGGCTTGGATAAACGCCGACACCTTAAAAATAAACTCGTGGAGGTAGTGGCTGGGAAGCACGTATTCATCCCATCGTATTCCATGCTACCCCGCGGCCGCGCTAGGTGGAGTGGTAAAGGATGTAATAGGGAAGCTTCATCTGCCCCTCTTCTAATTTTATGCAATCTCTAGGATCCATATATAGCTTTAGACACAACCTCTCTTCCTCTTAAAACACAAATAGTATGGCCCAAACTGGAAACCAATACAGGGGCTTTTGTCGTGACCCGAATGCACAATGACATGTCATTCTGAACCCTGACAAGATGATCGGTAAGACCCATTTTTGTCAATGAACCGAGATTTGAAAGATAACTGTGGTGGCATTTTCCTGGGACCATTGACCCTTTGCGCTGATCAAACTTAATTATGAAATACCGTCTTTATTTAGTTTATTGGAAGGGGAGCAGGGGGGGGGGGGGGGGGAATCGGCACATCAAAATTCGGAGTTTATCAGATAAATCCGAATTGAATAAAATTTTATCGGCAGGTGTTTTTTGGAGATTTTTAGATTTTTCCGAAAACACGGAGCCCTTGTGATAACCTATTCGACGGGCTCTAAGGATCCTAAATATCCAAAAATTATGCTTGTTCGATGCCTATTTTCCTACTAAAAATAGAAATAAAAGAAGATGGTTCATGTCCTGCCATAGGACGAGAAGGTGAACTATCTTCGAAAAAGTGTACATGCGGATGAGAGTTACAACAGTGCTATCTGACAGCCGTGTCCCACAAATTACAGTTTAACAGTGCCAATAACACCTATCCAGATGTTAGTAAGCTAGCCTGCTTCGTTAGTATAGACTAGCAAAGAAGGAAGAGGTGAGACATATTGATGCCTATTTCTGAACACGGGAAGGGAAGGTAGTGAGCTATGGTGATGGCACACTCATTCGTGTTTTCTTTTTCATGCCTTGCCATGAAGTGGGGCCAAAGGTATTTCTTTCACAACGCTCGGCTGCCCCGAAACTGCACATATTTGTACAAAACATGGGCAATGCACAGCAGTATACTTCCTTCGTACTTTGCGATGTTGAATTTAAAAATGGTCAAATGGTTCTTTAAAGGGTACCTACAATATCATGTATGTGAAAAGCACATGAAACAATTGTTTTTAACTCACAGTGATGGAAGTGCTGCGCCAATTGCGCCAAATTGCGCCAAGGACGCAATCCTGCTACATATAGCGCCAAATTGTCATTTTACCGAAGAATTGCGCCATGCCTGCGCCGAGATGAGATGTAGCAATAAAAAATAAAAATTGAAGTCTTATCAGAGCGCGTGGCGGTACCGCGGTATTTTCCGCGCCGCAACTGTTACGCAAACCGAAACTGCGAGGGCGCATTATCATCATCATCATTGAAAGGAACAACGTTAGCAACATCTGAGACCAAAGCTGCAGAGGCTAAGCGAAGAACCATCCCACTGAGCAGCCTATTTAAAAAAAAAAAAAGGCCGAGCTTGTGGATGTTTTCAATGTTGGCCCGCCCTGTTCCCGTGCGCTAGCTACCAGCGAAGTCAAAGCTAGCGCGAGCCCAATGCTCTGTGCATTCCTGACTCGCGCGTGGGATCGTGCAGTGTGGGCACCGTTACGAGCTCCATGCGCGCGCTTGTAGCTTCGGCTGCGCTCGCACCGAAGCTGAAACGAAGTATAGTTGAGTTGCACCAAACTCTGGATGTAGTGCTGGTAAAGCCTCACCGTCCTTTTCGGAGCACAAAGCACTGCGCGACTCGCGCGACTGCGGTGTCTGCTCCGCGGGTGTCGCTTCTCTGCAGCGCGTCGGTGCAGAGAAGCGCCGACGGAGCGCACTCAACGGGTTTACTCGCCGTGATCCGATCGTGACTTCGCCAGCACATCGAAAATGAATCGGAATTTTTGAAGCAACGTAAAACCCTTAATGTTCGCGAACCCTTAATTTTCGCGGCGCGAATTGAAAAATTCGCGAAACTTAAGGGACGCGAAAATGTCGGTCTTTAATAGTTTCAGTGCAGGCGTCTGGAATTCGCGAAATTTAGTGGCCGCGATTATGTCCACTGTGACTGATTCGCGAAAAATGGGGGCCGCGAAAATAAAGGGTCTTACAGTATCAGATACCGCAATATTTGAAGCTGCTGCCCGAAAGACAACTCTAATCTGAACTAAAACATTCCACAACAGTGAGGGTCGTTAGATGCTGCTGCAGAGGGCAGGCCGATAAAACTAAATATCCGGTACCATCAGAACTCAGTGTGACATATTTAATTGTATTTTTCATCTGACGAGCAAATAAACTTTATTTTTAAAAAAATGTCTTTTTTTTGTGTTTACTTTGTTGAATTTTATATATCATGTCTTAAAAAGGCGACAGGCGCTGTGTTTCAATAATAGAGATGGGCTTTATATAGCAATGCAGCATTATTTCATTTTCAAGTAATATGCCAACATATGCCGGACCCTGCTCCAAAACGGCCACTACCTGCTCCAAAACAACATTTTGCCTGCTACAAGGCCTGCTCCAAAATGTCAAATGGCACTTCCATCACTGAACTCATTATTAGTATTTGATGTGTACAGCAATAATGGACCTCCTTTCTTTGTTAATGCATATTTCTTAATGCATATTTCAAATCTGAAATTCCTTCTCTTAAAGGGGTGCTCAGGAGCTTTCTAAGATGGCCTATTTATGGCCAAAAAAGCTAGTGACGCTCTCATTTGATCCTTGTTCATACCATGGCCTGTTCCCGTCGGTGGTTGTTGGCGAAGGCCCGCTTCAGTTCATCTTTGTGCGCATCCCATGACGTCAAAAAGGACTTGTGATTCTCGAACCAGTGTCTCGCGATACCTTCAAGTGCGAAGTACAGGTTGTGCGGTCGTTGATTCACCATCCACCCATATTGGCTGGACTCACAGTCATAGTGCTCGATCCAATCTTCCATGTCCTCGTACACTTCCCCATGAAATGAGGCAGGTCTCCAAGGTGCGACGAGTAAACTAGGGAGGGAACTGTGCCGGTCTGCTGTACCTCAGATGTCGCTGTTGGCTTCCAGTTCCTTAAAGAGAGGTCTTCCTTCTGGGCTTGGGGCGTCGATTTCGGCCTGAGGGCAGGTCAAGCGCTGGCGAAAGACTGACTTTGTGTGGGCATGCGCAACCTAGCTGTTTTGTGGCGTTGCAAGCTTCTCGAACATTTGGACTCGAACGTTCGAGCTTAAAACACTCTTACTCCGAGAAAATGATAAGGTTCATTGTTTCGAAAAGCTTCATTTGTGATTGAGTGTTTCATTAATGCATTATTATTGATTCTCTGCAGAGTATGTCAAGGACAAAGGACGGCTGTCTTTACACAAAGGGTGTAATGCAGTCGCTCGGGACGAAGCGGAGCGAGCACAGCAAGTGGGAGTAGTCTAGGTGGTCCACCACAATAAAAAGATATCAAGTGCTGATTTCAGGCTTCGTGTGCTTCTTTTGATATGCCAGGCCAGATCTGGAACTTCCAGATCTGGAATTTCCAGATCTGGGATTTCCAGATCTGGCTGTATATCAGTTTATATCTGGCAGATATACCATATCAGTTTATATCTGGCAGATATACCATATCAGTTTATATGTGGCCAATTTTTGATATGGCCATATCTGAAATTTTCAGATCTGGCCAGATATAAATTTTTTGTAAGGGATGCAGTCGCTCGGGACGAAGCTGAGCGAGCACAGCAAGTGGGAGTAGTCTAGGTGGTCCACCACAATAAAAAGACATCAAGTGCTGATTTCAGGCTTCGTGTGCTTCTTTTGATATGCCAGGCCAGATCTGGAACTTCCAGATCTGGAATTTCCAGATCAGGGATTTCCAGATCTGGCTGTATATCAGACTATATCTGGCAGATATACCATATCAGTTTATATCTGGCAGATATACCATATCAGGTTATATGTGGCCAATTTTTGATATGGCCATATCTGAAATTTTCAGATCTGGCCAGTTATAAATTTTTTGTAAGGGCTCCATTATATGATCTGTTGATAACCTGACGCCTTTGCAGCCGTCTTTCTTTTTTTTTTTAATGCATTCTAGGAATATCGCGTTGCTCGTGTGAAACGTTACAATGTAGAGTGGAAAACACTTTATCCTATATTATGTTATATTTTTATTTGTTTCTTAAAAATACGAACTAAAATTACGGGTTTATATTTTACCCCAACAAAATAAACTATGCATCGCAGAAGGCTCGTTCTCGGCCCAAATGTAGCACAAGCGGTCGAAACTAGATTTCAAAGTTAAAGAACCAGCAGTTATATCAATTAAAGTCCTGAATGATTTTCTAAAAAACTTAAGTGTAGAAATGGGGCCCGTCTTTACACGTCTTTGGCCACTTTTGCCATTCAGCTCCATGTAGTTGAGAGCTCAGTCGGCCGTCATATTCGCATTGAAAATTAAAAAAATATAAAACGTATTTATCAGTTTTTTATTGAGATAAAGGTCAGTTCTGTAGCTGTGACATCAGGTTCGGACCTCTTGCCCGACATTTGGGCGGAGAATGACCGTTCTGCGATGCGCAGTGTAGAAAAGAAAATACTACGTATTTTTCGGGGACACTACGTTCTGCAGGCTTCATTCAAGCCTCCGTAGGCTAAAGAACAAAATACAAATTGCAATCCAGCTGTGCGCACACAAAAACAAAAAAAAAATCTGATCCGCGTTATTTTTTGCATACGTACATAATACTAGCATGCAGCAGTACAATATCAATAAAAAATCACTTAGCAACATAGCGTAGAACGTGCAGATGCAAAAACTATGAAAAAGTGTCTAAAGTATATCTAGAAATGTTTATCAATAAAACTTGCAGCATAATCGCGACAAAACTAGAGCAAAGTGCTCCACCACAGCCTTCAACACGCAAACTCTATAGAGCGTCAACGCTACAAGGCGTATACTCAATATATCGTGTATGATGACAATACACTTTTAGTTCAGAACATGAGAACGATGGAGAACCGAGTTTAGTAATAACTTTACTTTGCAGATAACTGTTTACAGTTACTACTAAACGCGATTCAACTTCAATTATAAGCGGGCAGAAACACTCAAAGACAACACGATGCTTCGTTTAAAACCCACATTACAGCTCCACCGAGCCGTTTCTAACTACCCGATATGCCGATACCCTGCTCCGCATTTGTTTGACAAAACAAATCGCATCACCAATGGCAACAATCTAGCGGCGTCATCCTTGTTTGTGCCAGTTTCAAATGTGATCGCCTTGTTCTCTGTTTCCTTGCCTTTCTGTCTACACATGCACAGCTGGCTAGATCCACAACCCACACGTCGTTAGGTTTAGGACAAACCTGTTCGGCGCTTATATCTCCGAGGTTTTCCTTACCGGCACAAGGAAAAATAAAGCATTAAGCAAACGCGTTGAACCGGATAAACATGTGAAAGATAACGCCGCCCTGTTTTATGGTCAGTGAGTTTGCTTTCAAAACAGAACAGTTAGCACGTTCAAGTTTAGGGCAGGCATAAATTTAAAAGCGCGATCGATGTAGAAAACTAAGTTTACAAAATCTACAATCAAAGTGTCAAGGAATGCGAAATTCAGTTTGTGGTATCCTATGCGCCCATCACCAAACATATTTTATTTGATTTTACTACGCTAGATGAGCAAGACACAAAGCCGATTGACAGATATATGGTGAGTACTCAAGAAGCAAAATTTTTGAACGCGGGAATTGTAAACTTTTAACAAAATATATGTTTGTGCAATATCCTCGGTACGCTCAGAAAATGATGCTCTGCGAGCTTTATTCTGCTTCTACAAATTACGGCGCTCACAACCCCTTTTCAAAATAAAAATGTAGTGGCATGGCCAGAGGATGGAACGCATTTGTACCTTTTTTTCCACACTTATTAACGCATAGGATGTTCCTAAAGCGATATTCACCGCAACTTAAACAAAAATTAACTGTAATGTTACATTTATACGCTTCCAAAGTTTGGGCACAGTCCTATGAGATCATTTGAAGCGCGTGTGCTTTTCCACGGGTATATCTAAAAAAGTTTATTTTAGTTTCGACTTTTTCATTGTTGTGTAAAAAAAAAATAATGTAGAGTTAGTTCCGATGATTGCTAAGTGGACTCTATAGGTGCTGTGAAGAACATCGCTAAAATACAATTTTTGGGTGAATTCAATGCCCAAAAAGTTGTTATATGCGTAGAACAAATAACTATGTAATGAACACATGCTAAGTTGATGCTTTGATATTGGCTCGTAAAAAACGCGTTCACTCCCGGCACCAAAGCCAACTGTTATTGCTCGTAGCGCTCCCCGTGACAAACAATTGCAGGTGCACGCAACACACTATGTTTTACTTGCCAGAGCGCAGTCAACATCTAGAAGACACAAAATAACAAACGCAGAACATGAAACTGCAACCTTGCAGCGCATACCGCCCACTCGACTAGAGTAGGCGGTGACAACACACGCAATGAAAGGCCACGAGCGCCGGGGCGTGGAGTTTTTGGCACAACGTGGTTTGCCTCGTCGGCTCGAAGCGGAGACTGCGCACTGACTTTAGCCGAAACGAAGTGTAGTTCGAGGCAGTTGGCGGCATACGGTTCGAGGGACCTTCGGAACAATTCAGCTGCCACTAAGAAAGCATTATCAAAATGCTTCTCAGACTAAATCAGACTGAAGTACAGCTTAATTGCTTTTCTCTAGTTCATGCGCTTGCCTTAACTTTCTCATTAGCACCAACGGCTGAGGGAATAAAAGGCACACTCTCAAGAAAAAAGGGTGTAAAAGGGTGTATCGTTACACCCGTTGCCCCATATAATACACCCCAAAACTTCCATTTGACGTACAGCTTCCTACAATCGAACAGACGGCCCGAACTTTTACGAGGGGCTTGATAGCCGTGTGGTACAACTTATTAAAATAGCTAATGTACGCTTTACTAACTCCAAAAAACATAATCGGAGTTTTATTGACCCAACTGTAAAAACTCGGTGTTTTCTTTATGTAGTCTTTGATACGTACTTTAGCTATTTAAAAAGTTATGTCGCACTGTTATCAAGCCCCTCGTAAAATTTGGGGCCGTCTGTTCGACTATATATCTCTGTATGTCGAAATGAAGTTTTGGGGTGTATTATATGGGACAAAGGGTGTAACGATACACCCTTTTACACCCTTTTTCTTTAGTGTGCATTCAGTCTCTAAAGTTCGCCAAGTATACGCGCGTTTGAAGTACGCAATTGCCTCCACTAATGAACATATTAAAGAAAGCCGGCATCTTCTTTTGCTTTTCATCGGTGTTCCAGATCCTTTCCCGAGTGTTCAGGAAAGTGAACCTACGCATAATTGGAACCGCGCTACAGCGGACATAAGAAAAAACAAAGACGCAACTCGGAGCTTTAAGATGACACGCCCACGACCAGCTGAGGACTCAATCTTGCAAAACTTTCTACCTAAAACGGCAATGAAAGAACGTTTGTGCGAGTGGGTCTATGCATACTAAGGAGAGCACACGCAGTACAGGCGCGGGTATATTAGGCAAGCCTGTAACTAAACGTGCTTTCTTTGCGGCCTGAAAAAGGGCAGTGTCTTGAGCGACCTTGTTGCGTCACTGACACACGACACGAACAAATAGCAAACAATCAGAGTTCAAAAGCAAACGTATATATTACGGGGGAACAAATAGTCTACAAGCGGCTAAATTAAACAGGAAGGCGAGCCTAAACTTATTTATGCTGCGCTACAGCAGCTAAAATAACGTGCGCATTATTAAAAATAATTGTTTTCTATAATACTGTTGTATTCCAGAAACGAACATATGAAACGCCTCGTTGTACAGCGATAAGCTCAATATTTGTAAATGACAGAGTTCAGTGTCTTATCGAGGTTTACGTACACCCCGAGATGGCACTGATTACCGTCATGAATCATGTGAATCCTATTCTCTTACCTCCTAGCGCGCACAGCATGAAATGTTCTATAGCATAGTTTGAAGACAAAAAAAAAACATATATATTTTTTTTAGTTATTGTGGCATGGAGTGGGCATGGAGGCTCTGCAGCCATGAAGTTGCTCATGTTTTTCGTCCTCCCGCAGTTCCTGAGCGTGTCGGCGTGTGGGTCCCCAACTAACTGGAGTCACGATGACGGCGCGGTTTTCTTCCGGCATCCGGACGACAATCTTCATCCTGCCAATCACTGGTCGACAGCACCGTCCTGTCCTGGTATCAAGTTCATCGAGAACATCGTTCACACCACGTCATCAGCAGGGACATCGACAGCGGCAGCTATAAAGGAGCTCCCCTTGCGACAGCGCGCCAGTGGGCATGGAGGCTCTGCAGCCATGAAGTTGCTCATGTTTTTCGTCCTCCCGCAGGTTAGTAAACAAAAACCTTGCCATTGTTTTAAATCAGACAATGTTTGCCTTGTTATGCTTCCATGCCCCGAAGCTTGTATTGAGTCTTTTAGAGTTCTGCTGCTGTTGTTGTCTGGTGATGTTGAGCGGAACCCAGGTCCCATGTCAAAACAACAAGAAGAACAATTACTTAGCTTACAAGAAACAGTCAATAAACTTAAAAACAGTCATGCTATACTTCAACAAGAAGTAAACCTTCTAAAAGAAAAACAAAAACAAAGTGAACAGACAGTTTCAACACTTGAAGAGCAACTTAACAAACTCGCGAGTGAACTCGACGCTCTAAAGCAGAAGGATACTAGTAGCGCCGCGACTACTGAACCCCAGCTTACTGCAGCCTTAAACGAACTATCTCAGCTAAAAACACGTTGCGATGATGCAGAGGGCAGATCCCGTCGCTGTAATCTTTTATTTTTTGGCATCACCGACGCAGACAAGGAAACGTGGGCTCAGTCAGAGTGTTTGGTCACTAGCTTGTGCTCCAAAAAACTAAACGTGCAAGTTGAATCATCTAGGATTGAAAGGGCGCATCGCCTAGGAGCATTCGACCCTCAGAAATGTCGCCCAATAATAGTAAAGTTTTCTTCGTTTAAAGATAAAGATAGCGTTCTTTCATCAGCCCACAAGCTTAAAGGAACTCGCGTAGCCATCAGCGAAGACTTCCCAATTTCTGACCGGATCGCACGCCGTCACCTTCTTGATTTTGCAAGGCCAAAAGGCACCCCCTACAGACTGCGTCATGATAAACTTTTTATAAATGATAAGTGCTACGTATTCGATGCCGCTCTTGGCGCCGTTAAAGAAAAAGACGCATAGCCACGCCAGCGCTTCTTCTCGTCGCCCTCTAGGAGTCGACCGGCAAAGCACCATGTTATCACTAACAAATCTTCAAGTCATTCTATCCTATTTACTAACATTAGAAGCCTAATACCAAAGAGAGACGAAATAATTTCAGTAATTGAAGCGTGTAATGCCGCTTTTGTTGTACTTACAGAGACGTGGCTAATCCCTGATATATCTGACGTTGGGCTATTTCCCACGCACCTAAACTTTCGAGTGTATATTTCTGATAGAAAAACTAGAAAAGGAGGGGCGTACTTTTGGCCATAAAAGACCATATACCATCTCGGCTGATACCGCTTACCACTGACCTAGAAGTTATTTGGGTGTATCTTTGCACAACGCCTTCCGTAATAATGGGTGTGTGTTACAGGCCGCCGGATAATAAGAGAGATTTTGGTATTGAACTGTATAAATGCCTTTCTGAACTCGCATGTAAATATCCTAACGCTTAAGTTAACCTTTTTGGTGATTTCAATTACCCAAATATTGACTGGTCTACTATTTGTTCTAGCTGTGCATTTTCTCAAGAGTTTGTTGACCTTTGTTTAGATTTGAGCCTATCTAATGTTATCACTCAACCCACTAGAATTTCCAATCGCTGCAGCAACGTACTCGACCTATGTTTAAGCAATGACCTTTCACTCTTCAGCAACGTCACATACTTACCCAGCATTAGCGACCATCTCGTCATTGAGCTAACATTCTCCATCACTACTCCCAAGAAATCACGTTATTGCAAATTCATTCACGATTACGCGAGAGCCGACTGCGCATCTATCAACACCAACCTCGAAGAATTTTATCACATATTCTCAGTTAACTTCGCAGAAAGGACGGTCAATGAAAACTGGATTCTTTTCAAAGATAGACTAACATCCCTAATCAAACGTTTCGTTCCACTCACTCGAATTATATCCGATAACACTAACCCTTGGTACGATAAAACAGTTCATTGTCACTCCAACAGAAAAAAAAGAGCCTATACGAGGGCAAAGGCTCTTAACACTAACGCATCTTGGAACGCCTATCACGAATGCGCTAGGGCCTACAAATCCGCGATTCATGATGCCAAATACAAATTTTATACTCATGACCTCCCCAACATTTTAACCAATAAACCTAAAAAGTTTTGGAAAGTAATTAACCCAGCACTCTCTCTTCCATTACAATTCGTTGACGAGTACGGCCTTCCACTTTCTGACGAACATAGTGCTCTTGAAACTAACAACGTTTTTAGCTCGATCTTTACCAATGAAGTCTTGTCAAGTATGCCCAACTTGTGCCAACCCCTTCATCCTCCTATGAATCCTATCATGATCGACCACTCTGGTGTACTAAAGGCCATTGATCAGCTGAAGGTGTCTTCTAGCTCTGGCGACGACCAAATAAACTCCAAAATATTAATAAATACTAAACACGTCTCTTCAACTTTCCTCTGCGACATTTTCTCGCAGTCTCTTCAACTTTCTGAAATTCCATGCGATTGGAAAATCGCTAACGTCATCCCCGTTTACAAAGCAGGTGATCGCCAACTAATCAACAACTATAGCCCCATCTCGCTCACCGGTGTGTCGTCTAAACTCTTAGAGCATATACTCTATTCTAACATAATAAACTTTCTAGACTCCCACAACCTTCTTTTCGAGCATCAGCACGGCTTTCGCAAGTCATACTCATGCGAAACGCAACTAACAGCTTTTCTTACTGACGTTTACTCAAACTTTGATTCTAATAAGCAAACTGACGCCATATTTATTGATTTCTCCAAGGCATTTGACAGGGTCCCTCATCAACGTCTCTTACTGAAACTTAGAAATATTAATATCCATCCCTCTGTCGTCAAATGGATCTCTGAATTCCTCACAAATCGAACCCAGTACTCATCTATTAACAACACCAAATCTACCACCTGCACTGTAACCTCCGGCGTCCCCCAGGGAACCGTTCTTGGCCCCCTTCTTTTTTTAATATACATTAATGATCTCTACCTCAACATCTCCTCTTCAATACGTCTGTTCGCCGACGACTGTGTAATTTATAGACCTATTAATTCAAACCACGATAATCAAATTTTGCAGAATGACCTCGCACTTATAACTCAGTGGTGCCACAAATGGCAAATGACTTTAAACTTTAATAAATGTAAATCTCTATCATTCACCCGCAGTTCACATGTTTCATCCTTTTCTTATCACCTTTCCACTATCCCAGTAGCTACCTGTTCCTCATATAAATACCTAGGCGTTCACCTGACCTCTGATCTGTCATGGACTACTCACATAAATGCTGTCACTGCCAATGCTGACCGTACTCTCGAATTTCTTCGCCGTAACCTCAGACTAGCTACACCTTCAGTTAAACTACTAGCTTATACAACCTGTGTCAGATCTAAACTTGAATTCGCTTCATCCATATGGTCACCATGGCAATCATATCTAACTAACAACCTTGAATCGGTTCAAAACTGAGGTGTTCGTTTTATTTACTCTGACTATTCCCCATACACTAGCATATCAGGATTACGCAAAACAGCTAACCTTGACTTACTTTCTTTACGTCGAAGGGTGTCACGTCTCACTCTTCTTCACAAAATCTTTTACCACAACAACCATCTAAAAGATTCTCTTCTATCACCTCCCTACCGTATTTTCCCTCGTTTTGACCACTCATGTAAACTGCGCTCAATTACTTCGTCATCTGTCTCTTATAAAATGTCGACTCTACCAGCTGCTATTGACGATTGGAATTCATTACCTGACCTCATTGTAAACATGACTGACACTAACAAGTTTGCTGCAGCCGTTAACCTCTTTCTTTCTGAAACACAAGTATAGGTTCAGCGTGTTTTTTATTGACCATTTTTGTTGATGTTTTTATTGTGTTCACTCCCTTGTATAATGCCCCCTGGGGCCCTCAAGGAGAATAAATGATGATGATGATGATTGTTTCTGCCAGCCAGGGCAGGAGTTGTACGGAATTGAATACAAAACGAAACTAGGGTACTAATTTTAGGCATAGAGAATATCGAGTTTTTTTTTTGTGAACGAAACCACATCTTCAAATTTCAGTTGTGATATCCCAATTTAATTGGGACATGGCAAATGAAACTATTAATTAAAAAGTTAATTAGTGAATTGTAGACAATCCATCTGGTAATACTCATTTTACATTAGTAAAGCAATGTCCGCCGCATTCGATAACATTATTATGCAGCAATCAATTCTTTATTTCCAATATAATTTTTAATTATTTTTTATTTTAGGAACAAGACGCCATGCGCATACGCAATTTTATCTCTACATTTCGTGAGGAAGCTATTCTCAGTACTCTCAGCGGTTTGCGATTTTAATCGCAACAAGCACGAAGCTCAAAAAGTCAGAACCATATTCTGCGTTAAATTAAAGTTGATGAGGAGGCACACTTACACTTTTTGATGTATGAAGTAGTACACCTTAGCGGTCATAACGAAGACTCGACAGTGGGTATCAAAACTTGGGGATTGGTGGCGAGCGTTTTAGCGCGCCCCAGATTAGGCCACGCAGAGCAAGAAGGTTGCCCCGTGGAATCGAGGAACCTTTGGCTCAATGTGCTCTCCCTCCTTCCTCCCAGCTTCATGCGTGAAAATAGAGGATTGAATAGAGTCGCGATGTAATGTAATTCTTACATCATGATGCACGTTAAGACTGGTTCAAACACTTGCGTTTGGCTGCCACCAAGTGCGTTGTACAGCCTCGTACAGCCCTGCTACGAGAAAGCAAAAACGCGCCACTATCGGGTAGCCCTAGAACATTTGTCGTTTGCGGCTATTTCATTTTTCTTTGCGCATCCCTCTTTTACCCTGAGCTCGAAGAACTTTTGACAACGTTATAAGCGACCTTTTCTCAATATATAGACCAGAAAATCTGCAGAACCTTAGGTCTAGTTGAATGCAGTTCTAGGGCACCCTCATAAATGGCGCCAGCGGGCCGCTGTGCGCTCTCGCCGTAAGGCTGCAAAAGGCTGCACAAGGCACTGGGTTGTTGTAACCAGATGCAAGTGCGTTACTAATACTTGACGCATATCGGGTCCGTCGTCCTTCTGCAACAGTAGAGTTAGCTGTCTGCAGCGGAAACTTCACGCGCAAAGGAAGTGAAGGTACCCCCTTTCCAGACCTCTTTTGAACAAAGTCACCGCTAAAGTGAGCGAAGTAGAGTGGCCGGCTCCTTTGCTTTATTGCATTTGTAGCCCTCCAGCTACAAGGACAACAGGAACGACAGCGAGAGCGGTGTGTTTCGGCGCCGCGCGATTCGTGACAGCTGCCACGAGCGACTGAGATTCGGGGTGACGTGGTGCACGGACGTTCTACGATAGCCGTCTTCGGCATTGCAACTATCAACCATTTGTAAATATTGTAAATATAAATGTAGTTACATAAACCAAGCTCGCTACATTTCTGGTGACCCGGACATCCGCCGCCATGGCTACAGGAGCTGACCAAGACGCCCCCCTCGCCATTGGAGCTACCGCTGTCCTGACTCTTCCTAAGTTCTGGGCAGAAGATCCAGCACTCTGGTTCGTGCAGGTGGAGAACAAGTTCCGCCTGCACCGAATAACCTCCCAGATAAGGCAGTACGAGCTCCTCATCGACGCCCTCCCACCCCAAGCCGCCACCGAGGTTAGAGACATTCTCCTCTCGCCGCTCGGCGACACTCCGTATGACACACTCAAGGAGGCTCTGGTCAGTCGCCTCGTCGCTTCGGAGCAGCGACGCCTCCAGCAGCTCCTTAGCGCTGAAGAACTGGGTGACCGTCGGCCATCTCAGTTCTTGCGTCACCTACAACACTTACTAGGCGACAAGGCGGCCTCCATCGACGCAGCCATCCTTCGAGAGCTTTTCTTACAGCGCCTCCCGCCCCCCGTTCGCGTCGGTTTAGCTGTGGCCCACAGGCTTCCACTCCTGGAACTCGCCAAGCTAGCTGACCGAATCATGGAGGTCAACAGCCCTACCATCGGCGCAACACAGCGAACTTCCGACCTTACTTCGGACATCGCCGAACTCCGGAAGGCTATGGAGAAACTGACGGCAGAGGTGTCCGAGCTTCGACGAGAATCCTCCTAACGTGCTCGGTCGACGGGACGACGCTCGCGAGACCGTGCCGGCCAACGCTTTGGTCGCGACAGCTCCCGTCAACCCTCACCCTCTCCCCCGTCTTCTACAAAGTCGCTGTGCCGATACCACCGGCAGTTTGGCTCTGAGGCCCGCCACTGTCGGGTTCCCTGTTCCTGGGACCAGGGAAACGGGATGGGCGGTCGCTAGTGGCGGCCAGCGACCCATACCAGCCTACTAGCCGCCTTTTCCAAGTTCGCGACAAGATCAGCGGCACACGTTTCCTGGTCGACACAGGTGCAGAAGTAAGTGTCATCCCTGCCTCTACTTTCGATCGCAGAAATCGCACCAAAACATCTTCGCTGCAAGCCCTCAACGCTTCCCTCATCGCTACCTATGGACAAAAATCACTGACCCTGGACCTCGGTCTCAGACGTCGGTTTCAGTGGTTGTTCTGTGTAGCTGACGTAGAGTACGCGATCGTCGGTGCCGATTTCTTGCGAAACTTCAATCTCCTCGTTGACATGAAGAACAAGCGACTGATCGATGCAAGCACCA
Source organism: Ixodes persulcatus (assembly GCA_013358835.2). NCBI lineage: Eukaryota > Metazoa > Arthropoda > Arachnida > Ixodida > Ixodidae > Ixodes > Ixodes persulcatus. The sequence continues at coordinate 23,283 of JABSTQ010006016.1, read as the reverse complement.
ACATGTATGTGTCGGGAGTCCTATCGCGGGCTCCAACGCTTAGCCCAACTTTCGTGAAGCCGCCCCCGAACGAGTTCACCCGAATTCTGCAGAAGTATTTCGATCTAACCAAGCCAAGAAACTTCGAGGAGACGCCGAAGCACGATGTAAAGCATCACATTCTCATGACCGGACCGCCAGTTCATTGCCGACCACGTCGCCTTGGACGAGACAAGCTGCGCGTCGCTCGTGAAGAATTCGAGCATATGCTTCAACTAGGTATTGTGCGACCCTCATCCAGTCCCTGGTCATCCGCCCTTCACATGGTGCCCAAAAAGTCTGGCGACTGGCGCCCCTGTGGCGACTACCGCGCCCTCAACGCCGCAACAGTGCCGGATCGCTACCCCATTGCAAATGTCCAGGACTGTACATCGTTTCTGACGGGCACGACAATCTATTCCAAAATTGACCTCATCAAGGCATACCATCAGATCCCCGTTGAGCTATCCGACATACCGAAGACCGCCATAACAACACCTTTTGGTCTCTTTGAATACGTTCGGATGCCATTTGGGCTTCGTAATGCGGCCCAAACGTTCCAACGTTTCATCAACGAAGTCATCCGTGGTCTCCCCTTCTGGTTTGCTTACCTGGACGACCTCCTCATTGCCAGTGCGAACCCGGATGAGCACAAGGTCCACTTGGAGCAAGCCTTCGGTAGGCTCCACGATCATGGAATTGTAATCAACACGGACAAGTGCCAGTTCGGCGTATCCCAACTTGAATTTCTTGGTCACCAAATTAACAGTCAAGGAATCAAACCGCTTCCAAAAAAAGTTCAGGTTATTTTGGACTGTCCACCTCCAACAACAAAGCGCGCTCTACGACGATTCATTGTCCTTGTCAATTTTTACAGGCGTTTTGTGCCACAGTGCGCAGTGTTGCTATACCCCTTGGAAGCCCTACTCTGCAGTTCCACCGCAGAGAAGTCACCCCTGGCTTGGCCCCCTGAGGCAGCACTTGCTTTTGACAAGGTCAAGAAAGAACTCGCGGACGCCACCTTGTTTGTACATCCTTCACCTGAAGCATTGACTTGCCTGATGGTTAACGCTTCCAGCACTGCTGTTGGCGCCGTCTTGCAACAGAAGATCGACAACACCTGGTCTCCCATCTCTTTCTTCTCACGAAAGCTGCAAGACACTGAAAAACGCTACAGCACTTTTGGTAGAGAATTGCTGGCTACCTACTTGGCTGTGAAGCATTTCCGACATTTCCTAGAGGGACGCAGTTTTTTCATCGCGACAGATCACAAGCCGCTCGTCCATGCTATTCAGTCGCCCAGTCAGAACCACTCCCGGCGAGAGTGCCGTCATCTCTCCTTTATCGCAGAGTTCACCACCGACTTGCGGCACGTGAAGGGAAAAGATAACACTGCTGCCGATACACTGTCTCGTTTGGACCTCAACGCTATTGCTACAGAGAAGACGCAGTTTACTTATTCTGAGCTTGCAGAGGCACAAACAGATGGCGGTGAGCTTCCATTCATCCGCGAAGCCGGCACTTCACTGATATTTGAGGACGTATTTTTCCCAGATCACGGTGTCAATCTCGTCTGCGACAAGTCCACGGGAACCCCACGACCTTACGTCCCAGAAAACTTACTTCGTGCTGTGTTCACGTCGCTACACTCGCTTTGCCATCCTGGTGTCCGTGCAACGTAGGAACTGATTACGAACCGCTTTGTCTGGCCCAAAGTCAAGGCCGACGTTCGTGATTGGGTACGTTCCTGTCTTGCTTGCCAACGTTGCAAAGTACAGCGACACACACGAACACCGCTCCGAGCGTTTCCTCTTCCGTCACTACGTTTCGAGCAGGTGCACGTGGACATCGTCGGACCCTTGCCCCATCACGCGGTTTCACCTATTTATTGACCTGCGTCGACCGTTTCTCCCGATGGCCTGAAGTTTACCCGCTCGAGAACATAACGGCCGAGACGGTCGTCAGAGCTTTTCTATTCACCTGGGTAAGCCGTTTCGGAGTACCTTCCACGGTGACGACCGATCGAGGACGCCAATTTGAGTCCGCTCTATTCCGTCAACTCACGTCCCTTCTCGGCTGCTCCCGTACACGCACAACAGCTTACCATCCTGCAGCAAACGGCCTCGTGGAACGCCTTAATTGGCAGCTAAAAGCAGCACTTCGTACGCAGTCGTCTCCCGATGCCTGGGTCGACAACTTGCCCATTGTGCTGCTTGGGTTGCGTTCAACGCTCAAACCTGACCTGGGAAGTACGGTGGCTGAGCTCGTCTACGGTTCTCCGCTACGCCTGCCTGCGGACATGATCGAGCCGTCTATCATACCAGACAGCGTGGATCCTGCATCCTACGTCCACAAGTTAAGGCAAGCAATGTCAACGCTTCGCCCAGTTCCATCACGCCAACAAACGCAACCGAAGGTTTTCCAACATCCTGCACTCGCTGAGGCTACACACGTTTTTGTCAGGAAGGATGCACCGCGGAAGCCTCTGCAAAACCTGTACGATGAACCATTTCCTGTCCTGGAAAAATCACCAAAATACTATACCCTGTTGCTTCGAGGCAAACGCGAAACCGTCACAATCGACAGACTGAAACCAGCTTTCTTCTCCCCCTTCGATTCACCAACGTCCAAGCATCAGCATAACACACCAAAACCCACAGAGCACCAAACAAACTCCACTCAAGTGGCCACAGCCACTTGTCCAAGGGGGGGCACCTGTAGCCCTCCAGCTACAGGGACAACAGGAACGACAGCGAGAGCGGTGTGTTTCGGCGCCGCGCGATTCGTGACGGGTGCCACGAGCCACTGAGATTCGGGGTGACGTGGTGCACGGACGTTCTACGATGGCCGTCTTCTGCATTGCAACTAACAACCATTTGTAAATATTGTAAATATAAATGTTGTTACATAAACCAAGCTCGCTACAAACCTAACCAAGATCGGAGGGACTTTTCCTTCCTTGGCTTTGAGCCTGTGTCCAGCCTCAATCTGTTCGGGAGCGGGAACTGGAAGTTCAAGTCTTGATGCGAGTTCCTGAACAAGCTTCGTTATAGCTTCGTTCCGCTGTTGCTTTATGCCGTAAATCTCTATATTCTTTCTACGAGAGTACATTTCAGCCTCGTTTAGCGCACTTCTGAGCTCGACGATTTCACTGTTACTCTGTTCCAACCTGGTTGATAGGTCCTCTGATTTCCTTTTCAGTTCCTTCATTGTATTTTCTTGCGTCTTTAACGTTAAGAGAACCTCATCATATTTAGTGCTGAGCTCATTCAAGCTCTTTTCCATTCCTTCCACTGTTTTTGTTTGGTTCTTTATTTTTTCCATCATGATGTCGTCTTTGCTGGACTGTGCGCTAAGCAATTTTTCAACACTTTCTACCTTTCCGAGTATTTCAGTCAATTTCTTATATATCTCTGACATCCTAGTCATGACAGATACCAAGTTACAGTCTTGGGAATCTTGAGTCACCAGGTCGCCTGGTGACTAACTGCTTGATCGCCTAGTGTGCGTTTTGCACTTGGCAGAATGCCAGGTTTTTAGAGCTTGAGCAGTCATGTTTTTATATGATGTTTTTGTCGTTCCGGAACATTTTCCTACGTGGTAAATGTTTTCACATGCAACGCACTTAATACTCAGGGCATCCCTAGTCAAAGTTTTAGGGCACGCCAAACTTTCAGTTGTCTGAGACATTTTACACTTAAAGAAGAACAAAACAAGCAAATTGGCAGTCCAGCAGAATACAGTCAAACTTTTTACGTTGACATCGCTTTCTTACCTACAAGATGGAATGTAGGCGATTATTCCCAGCACCGACTCATCGCCGGACTACCATCGGGTGCCTTGGGACGGTCGCTTTTCTAGGCGCCAGGACTGATGTCGGTTGACGTCACGCTTCCAGGCACGCCTCCCAGTTGTCACCGTTTGCTGATAGCAGAATAGCCGTGGTGCCTTCTTGTCGATGACAGCGCAGATCCACGCTGAGTTACGTTCCTTGAGTCGACGGTCTAGAAGATGGAATGTAGGCGATTATTCCCAGCACCGACTCATCGCCGGACTGCCATCGGGTGCCTTGGGACGGCCGCTTTTGTAGGCGCCAGGACTGACGTCGGTTGACGTCACGCTTCCAGGCACGCCTCCCAGTTGTCACCGTTTGCTGATAGCAGAATAGCCGTGGTGCCTTCTTGTCGATGACAGCGCAGATCCACGCTGAGTTACGTTCCTTGAGTCGGCAGTCTACAAGATGGAATGTAGGCGATTATTCCCAGCACCGACTCATCGCCGGACGAAGCTAACGTATCTCGTATATGCTCGAGTGTCGTTGTCGAGTAGAGATGTAGAGTCAGTGTGAACATCCGCAGGTAGGGCGGATGCTTCTCCTCCATTAGTTTACCTGAGCTCTTGATTGCTCTCAGGTTCAGCTCCAGTGGTACACCAGACATGTGTTCCCGAGCACCACTGCTGCATTCTTAGACACAAGCTGTTTTTTAAGCTCTTCCAGAACTGCGTCCATTGATGTTACTCTCCTCTGAAGCCTCGTGGACTTCTGTAGTGTTTTAAGTTTCTTCGTCTTTGCCCAAGCACTTCTATGGTACCTATTAGTCTTAGCTTTAAGGCTGACGGGCTTCGGGGTCCATCGTAAGTGTAGTCGGAGTGTTGTGGGGCTGGCACTCCATCTGTCTCAATTGACGATGCAGGTCCACTCGCGTCCTCTTGAGAATGCTCTGCGTGAAGACATGTTCTTTCCCTTGCGACCTGAGAACCAGAATTCGAAAATATATGGAATCTGTGTCATTAACCTCCTCACATTAAAAGAATAAATATTCATTGCGCACTTCACACTATATTGGATGATAACTGTCTTTTCTATATTCAATGTTAACGTGTAACGTCTACAAGCTAGAATTTGCTTGAAAGTAAACGACTGACTGATGACAGACTGTAGCCTCGTGCACCCACCTCCCCCCCGCCCTCCAGAACATTTACCATACCCTCCCTTCCCGCAGGACGGTCCCCTCCCAATCTTTTGTGTCCGGGTCCCCCCCCCCCCCCCCCCCTCTCCCGTGGCTTCAAACCTCCGCCAGGACCCACCCATTGATCTTTCGTGTCTTGGTACCCCCCCAGGACCTCCCCCCCTTTTCCCCCCAAAACCTCTCGTCACCAGTTCGTGTCCGGGAAACTCCCCTTCACCCCCCTCCCCCCCCCCCCCCAAGCACATTCCTCCGGGTATTAACCAACGAACGTTACACTTTGGCAACGCAAGTGCTTTGCACTGCCATACATTTTCTTTCTTTGAAGCTAAAACTGTCATTCATTAACTGGCCCATCTCAGCCTGCTGCAAGATTACGTAAGTGTTGGGTATACGTTTTTTGTACAAAGCATAATTCATCCAAGGCAAAAAAATCACAGCTATTTTAAAAGGATAAGGAAGTGCCAAGAATGTTATGATACGAAGCAAAGTGATATCATTTTTCTATTAATAGTTTTATTGCTCAATCAGTGTTTTCTAGAAATTTATTAAAATATCAAGGGTTCACCCTATGTTACAAGACCTGGACATATTGCATGTGCATTCCCATTTGTTTTTAGCCCCGCTTTAACTAACCTTTCTGTGGTGTGTCAAGTTGCCGAACAAAGTTGGCGTTGCATCCGTTCTGATTCTGGCTACTCGTCCAGTGTGATCGAAGCATTCCTGAGTGAAGTGGTCACTGCAGAGAAGAGACCGACTTCTTGGCCTTCAGTTTCACTTTCGGGTGTTATGAACTCACTGTTCCAGAAGTGCCGGTCGTGTCCACGGAAACCTTGAAAAGAGTATTATGAAACAGCAGCCATTACTTGTAGTGGCTGTTGCTCTTCAAACTCTTGATTTTGATGGTTGCATAATATCTTGAGTAAAAGCCGCTATACCTGTGATATGACCGACCATTTTCCCGGTCAGGGCGGTTTCCGCAGTTTTATGCCGAGCAGCCCGGTATCGATTCCTGTTTTTTCTCGCGAACAAGTCGCACGAATTGAACAGGTGGGTGACCGCGCAAACTTTGAAATGGCGCGTCGAAAATCGAAGCAGATGATAACCTGCAGCAAGCTAAATTTGCTTGCGGAAGTTACTTTTCTTTTTTTTTATGACATTTTCATGGTAAAATCTGTTCGTGTTATGACTTACTGTAAGCGAAAAGGGATCCACGAAGCGTGAAAGAAACGAAGTGGAATCGTTAAGACGCCAGAGGTAAGCATGATATCTTTGTAATTACAAATTACAAACTTTCTCACCAGTTACACTCGGCTGAAAGATGTCTTAATTTTCCTACGAACCCTCATAAAAGTTTCGTTGTCAGACACTTAGCACAAAATTTCATAAGTGCACATTTATTGATTTCTCCCATAGACTTGCATGTATTGCTTGGCGTCAAGCAATGGCCACTGAAGGTGCCACCGGCGGGCTCCCGATCCGCGATCCAGCCTATTACAATAGATATCAGTGGACACACTACCTTATGCTCCTCGCGTTCCTCGCGCTACCGCTTCCTTTCTCGTCGGGTTTGAAAATCATGTTTCGAGTCTTCGCCGCTGCAAAAGCTGTGCGCTAACGACCAAATTCCCCGATAATTTTTTTCTGCTACCAGATCCTCGCGCTCCAAATCTGCGACCGAGTACTCTATGGCTCCGTTGACGAACTGCCAAGTTTTGACTATAGAGGGGGCTATGGCTCAGTTCAAACGTCTTCGGTGCCTGGGAGGAAACGTTTTTCGACCTCCCCCCCCCCCCCCCAACTCACACGCGACCTCTTTTCCTACGCGAATTTTACCCACTTGTGGGGTCCTGTGTCTCCCTCAATCAAGCGAAGGCGTTTGATAGGGTTGAGCATCGTTATCTGTTCGAGGTTCTAAGAGCCTTTCGCTTCCCCGAGACTTTAATTTCGTTACTTCAGTTCCTATACAGCGGACTGAATAGTCATTTGCAAGTCAAAGGGTGCCTCCTTCCCCTTTTTCCAGTAAGTAGGAGAGTACGACAGGGCTGCCCGTTGTCTCCCTTACTCTACGTTTTTAGCCTCGACCCGCTTCTGCGACGTCTTGCATCCAGCTTCCGGATTTGTGGTTAGCGCCGACGAAGATCACGTTAGTTTGTCTGCAACTCTGACAGTTTTGAGGCTGCTGGGCAGCTGTTCTCGGAGTACGGCGCTCTCTCTTAAGTGTTTTTAAACACTACCAAAAGTCAGGCTTTAGAGTTCGGAGGGTCCCCTCCCTCTCTACCTGCGGACATCCAGGTTGCGAACGAGCTCCGAGTACTCGGAGTGTTTCGTGACTCTCGTGGAGTGGCACCCTGCACGTGGGAGGTTGTGGCCTCCGCGGTTGAACGTCAAGTTGCTGTTGCGGGAACCTTTACGCTCTCCCTCCGCGACAGAGCTTACCTAGTAAGGGCTGTTATTTTGTGGGCTACTTTTCTGTGTTACACACGTTGCACTTCCCCCTCCTCAGTTCACCGGGCGCGTCACCTCATGTCTCTTCCGGTTTTACTGGAGCAGCGGCACCGAGCTAGTGGCATGGTCGGTGTTCCGCCTTCCCACGTCAATGGCTGGCAGGGGCATGCCCTGCGTCGACACGGTGTACCGCCTTGTCGCCTTCCGCATTGTTCTAGCGGTGTTAGATGACCGCGACCACCCAGCACGGTCCCTGGCTCTCTATCTTCTAGGGCCCTCGCTCCGAGTGCTTGTTTCTCGCGCGTTAGGAAACCTTTACCCGAGCGCAAAAGCAACACCACCGTTTAACCAAGCGTTGGTGGCTTGCCTTGAGGTGTTGAGGCAGGCGTTACCAGACCTCGAAGTGCTCGACGTGCCACCAGCTCGCTTCGTCAAGGAGCTCTGCATGACCCGGATCACTGCTGAGCAGAGGGACCGATCGAACGGCTTTCCGTACGTCTTCGTTGGTTTCTCGTCGCCTTGCCGGACCTGTGGAGGATTTTTAGTGCCGTCGGGGCTGGGGCGTTCCTCCAACTGGACAACGGCTCCACCGCTGGGGTATTGTCCCCAACCCTAAGTGCCCCAACTGTAGGCAGGTAGAGACAAAGACACGTTTTCTCAGGTTCACTCCTAGAAAAAAAGGGTACCGAAACGAGGTAACAGACCGCCTTTACCACCCTCCTCCCGGACAGGAGGGAAGCGCTTCGCTTGTTACCTCCTCAGACGCAGCAGATACCAGCGCCCTCTATTAAGACTGTGTTGCTACAAGGTAAAGTTCGTCGCAAGGAAGCAACAAGGTGTGGAACGTTACCTCCCAGGGGGTGCACCTGTTTGGGCGCTGCGATTAGCTGTGGAAAGGCGCAAACGAGAGCACTAATTGGCCTCCTCGTACGACACGTCATTCTTCGCGCATGCGTGAGCGAGCCCCCGCCCGGCGAGCGCGTTCCCCGTCGGCGTCGACGCTCCCCGCCAGTCATAACGATCTTTTTTCGTAGAATTCGAACGTTCGAAGGAGGCGTCCCAGCGCAGGAACGTTCTTTATTGTTTTGATCAGCTCAATTTCTTCTTACAAAGTCACCGAGAGCGCCGCATTGACTTAAGTCGAAGATCCAAGTCGTGTGCACCGTATGCAGGTAAGGAAATGTTCTCCGCGGTGAACAGTTGGCGTTGGTTATGACCGCCCGGGGAAGGCGACCCCCGTCTTCCCTAGACAAAGGGGTGGTGGACATGTTCACACGTCTGAAGGCGTCAAGCGTTCGATAAAATTAGTGTGTGGCGCGAACGCAGACACGGTTTAGACAATCGAAGTTCGTAAAGAGCGAGAACTAGTATGACTATCGCTTGCACTTGCGCATATTTAGAAGAGTGACATAAGCTAACCAGTGGCTTAGCCAGGAAATTTTCCCGGTGTATGTGTGTGAGGGTGGAAGAGGGGGGGGGGGGGCGGGGAAGCGGCGGCCGGGCGGCAAGGCGCCTTTTGAATTGGGGGTCGCCTACGTTTACAGGTGGAGGGGGTAGGAGGTTTTCTCTTTTTGTTGCCGCTGGTGCGTCGCGTACGGCGCTAAATTGAGGATCTGATAAAATAGTTTCAAATCTCATAATAATGATTTTTTTTTGCACAGCAGGAGCCGATCAGGCATTCATTGGCGGCTCCGGCCAACCGGCGCGATTAATTCCAAACGTCGTTAATATTTGTAGAAGTATGTGTGAAACACTGATTTTTAATATCAATGTTATTTTTTTAAATAATTTAACAAGGTTCAATAAATACATTGGTGAAACCAGGTTACCTCGAAATACCGAATATAGATGTTTGAGTTAATTATTCGTGCGCTTCCCAAACATTAATAGTAGTATTTATTACGGAGTAAGGTCATTAAGTTATTGCCGGCAGGGAGACTAGCAATTATATTGTTGTCTTCACTTTTTTTTGCGTGCAATCAGACATTTCTAAAAGTACGATTATTCGGTAGGCGAAGTTAGATTGCTCATGTTTGCATTATTTGAAGTTGATTGAATATATTTCTTCCATCCTGCTTGAACGTTTTAAAGTGATTTCGTCGAGGGTCCTGGATGTCTACTAAGGACTGTTGCCTCCAAAAGGAGGTAAAAGCAGCCCCTTCAGATATTTCGTCTTACCTCTGAAGGTGGTTGAAGTTCCCCTCTGGAGGAGGTAAAAGTTGACCTCAAAACGGTGCACATTTAACCCCAAAAGGAACTAAGGTTCCCTCCAAACGAGGCAATCTTGCACCCTAACCCAGGGGGTAAGTTTGCACCCTCGTTGTAGGGGGAAACGTTACACTCTTAAAAAAAAGCTAGTAAAAAGCTAGTAACTGCAGCAGTTACTACCCCTTTCTGACCGTTACTACCTTTCACTAACTATTTGCTACCTCAAACGCGCGATAGGTAGTAAAACGTTAGCAAATGCAGTCATTACTACCCTTTTCTGACCGTTACTACCTTTTTACTAGCTATTTACTACCGCAAAGGCGCGGAGAAGATGGCGGTGCTTGCTTCATACCCGATTGCCAGCGTTAGCGACGTACTTGCTGTTTCGGATAGCAGGGGGAGGTATTCACACGAAATCGTAGCGTCGAATATTGCATGAGGGGGCATGTTTAAGGGTTGGAGCTGACTTTATAACGATCGCAGCCTCCGTACCAGCACGACGTGGAAGCCAGCGCTGCAGCGAGCGCAGCAGCCATTGTTGATGCTATGGCCATGCGGCTTACTTACCTTCCTTCTCGTTTGCATTCGTTTGCGAACGTTTATATTTTCATTTTGGTTGTAACTGGGATGAAAATAGCCACGTAGCACAGACTAAAAACGTTTCCGAAAACAAATAAAATAGTTCATTCCGTGTTTTTTTATTTTTTTTTATTTTTGTATTTTTTAAACTAATGTTTTTCTTTCACAAGAGACGCTTGGCAACATTGTACGACAAGCAAGTTGGGGCCAGTCGGAGTTCGCAAGACGCTAATTTCTCCGATGTGAACCTGCCGTTTTTGCCTTGTGTCGTGTGCAGTTCTCGTGCTCCCGTGTTGGAGTGCATAGTTAGCGTTCGTGCGCTCGACGGGGCGAGTGTGTGCGTGGGCCTGGACTGCTCCGAGGATAGTTCTAACGAGCCGGTGCCGCTGTCACTGGATTGGGTTTCGTCGTCCAAAAAGCTTTTTTCTGCCTCCTCCTACTTGACACTGGGAACTTCTTCACGGTTTGTGTGTGCTCGGTGGTTGAATGATTCTGATTGAGCGGTCTTCGGTCGTGACAGTGCACTGTCACAACCGTTGATGTGCGTCGTAAATTGTGTATGTAGCTTTAGGACTAATGGAAAAAACTGTTTTGGCATTCTACGAGTCATTCTGAATTTGCTTATACCTTCCTAAAAAACGCGAGCATTCGTCAGTGTACTACAAAAATTAAGATGCGAGCTGCACGCGGTATTAATTTTGCATGCATTTTTGTACCGCAGCACGCTAAAGGAGTGCAGCTGCCGTCGTACTCCCCGTCAATTACAGCCTTCGTTCGCCGCCGGAGACGGCAAGAAAGCACTCTCCCGCCGACGGCGACCGCATTTGTTTTAAAAGCTGAACCGCATGTAATCGATTTAACAAGCGACGAGACTATCGACGGAGGCAGCGACGAGCGACGGCGATTTCTCAGGGTCACCCGTCGCGTCGCTCGGTTTTTTAATTTCTAGGAAATGTCGCTCATCGCCTTGGCCGCTTGTTCCCGTCGCTTTCATGCGGTTTGCCTCGTCACGCAACTGACCTAGCGACTGCGAAGAACTGACGTGCTGATACACGACGACAAGTTTGCGCACTCAAATGGTCAGTATAAAAGACTTAAGGACAGTCGAGGAATTTTGCAGGGAGGAAGTGGCCGAGTCGGCTAACGCGTCTCCGCTCGTAAGCTTGCGGTCGGAACCTCCTGGGTTCGATTCCCACTGCCCTCACCCGTAAGTTAGGGATTAGAGTGATCGTGTGTTTGTGTTGAATGCATTATGTCGATTGTGTGCTAAAAATGTAGGTGTGCTAAAAATGTAGGTGTGCTAAAAATGTAGGTGTGCATGTTTATATGTATGTACTTGCGAATGTGGAAGAATTGAAATAAACTATAAATAATCGGCGTCCTTTTTTGAGTATATTTAATAGGATGTTGACTAGCGCCACCTGGATTACTCATTTCCAGTTTCAATTTTTGTTGCGCCTGCCACCTGGTGGTAAGTGGCATAACCCCACACCTTTTTTTTTTTTTTTTTCCACCGGATATCACTTGACTAGTTGCGTTTCCGGTCTTCGGTCGGGAGGTTGCGCTAGTTACTAGCTAGAGGTAGTAAAATACATGGGTTCTACTTTGAGGCTAGTAACCGTTACTAGCTTGACCGTTACTACCTAAGGTTACTAGGTACCTAGTAACAGATGTGACAAGCGGTTACTAGCTCTTTTCTAGTAAATACTACTAGCTTTTTTTTTTTTTAAGAGTGCACCTCCAAAAGGAGTTGCCCTGTGTGTAAATTTGTTACCCCATTCAGAAGGGTACTACAGTATCCTTTTTTTAATGAGTGTTGTCCCGTTGCGCGCTCATTTCGGCGCTTGGTCCACCATGGCTTTCGGGGTATGGGCATCTGGAATTTAGTGTCGGGCGGTAGGTGCCCCCGCGGGGGCTTCGCCCTGTTCCTGTTAGCAGTCGGCGAACTGGTTCTCTTGCAGAATCGTTGTGTGACCGTTGCCAGCAACGACTGTCTCGTGCAATATGGCCTGTGCTCTCTCGACTGCGGGGTACCCTGCTCCGCCACCTAGACTCCGTGTTCTTTGGTTGGGCGAGGAAGAGTTCCTCAGGTGGTGGTCTTGCCGCTACATCCGGCTTGTCAGTGGTGGCTTTCACTTGCTTTTCGCGCCTCTCGCACAGGTGTGAGAGGCGCGGGGTGGGGCGGATGGGGCGAATCGGACGTTGGCCAGCCAAATGCTATACCTGGCTGACATTGTCATTTATTAGGTAAAGGAGACAACCCTCTTTCTGTGTGCTGATGAGATATAAGGTTCGGCCATGTTTGGTTCGCTAAGTTATGTTCGTTGGTTACTTTCGCCCCTCTATCTTTGTAGCGTACATGCTCCAATTCAATGTCTATTGATTTCTCTTCCCACAAGAAGAGAGGGAGGACGGGAAAAACAGCGCAAAACTGCTTGACAGAGCCCCCTGCTCTCCATTTTCTGATGTGATTTATGTCTTAAAGTTTACAGTGGCAATACATTTTTCTTCATCAACCAATCACCATGAGAGGTTTTAGTCGTCTGTATGCTAGTATCTGTTTGTGTCCGGCTAGCAGGCAGGGAAGGCAATGACGCTACTCTCCCAGGATCTGGTTACTTCAGGGGTCGACGACTCGGCGACGTCTTCGTGCGAATAAGCTTGGTGGTCGGGCGTGTCGTACGGAATAAATCCTAATTGTTTTGATCGGTAAAAAAATTCTCTTTCGAAGCTAGACAGATCCGCCGGTTCGGCGAATGAGAGTTCTGAAGTAGAGTTCCGACGCCGTCGTCCACCGCCATCGCTTAATCCGCTTCGTTCAGCTGTCGGGCCGGCGACTCCAGCGATACGACGTCATGTACATGGCGTCGTATCGCGCAGCGCATGTGCTTTCGGTGCTCTGCAACTTTTTGTTTTCTTATTTCTTGCAGTTTTTTAGAAAATCCATGTGTTTAATATTGAGTTTGTGCCTCCAATGACCCACGACTTTAATACAAATTATTTTCGCACCGTAAACATAGCTCTGACATTTGTTTTTCGCTGTAAATTCATTTTATGACATCCTTTTCCCATCCAGGCTGTTGAACATTTTTTTCCCGTGGCACACGCTTCGGCATTTTCTTTATAGTTCCCGATTTGCCTGAAACTTTGCTAAATTCGCAAAGAAACATGGCTGAAATGGTAACCGAAATATTGGGCCAAAATAAAGAAATTTTCCGAAGTTCTTGCATTTACAATTTTGGTCCTCACCGTGTTTTTCAACGAGAAAGTCTCTATTGGCAACATTGAATATGTCACGTCAGGAGACGGCAAGGGTTCACTCTTTGGACTGTAAGCTTTGTTCCCTACTGATTACGTGCGCATTCATAGTGTCCAATGAACGCTTCGGAAGCTTGCGCCAGCAACCGCGCAGCAGTACGAAACAAACGCTCGGCACAGTCCCTTTTTAGAGTGCCCGCTCGACCTGCAAACCTGTCTTCCCGTGACGCCATGAAACTAAAACGCGCGGGTATGTTGGTTTTGGAATCATTTTCACTCGCTGATTTCGCAATAAATATTTTGAATTTCATGATACTAAATAGAATATCGGAAAGGGTAAAGGCCGGTGATTCCAAAAACACAGTAAGCTAGGGTAGCTAAACAAATCGCCGGGCATATGCTCCGCATGCGGAAGCTTCCTCACATCCTTTTGCGTGTTCGGGTGTCTGTGTGGTCAGGCACGGAGAAAAGAAGAGCTGCAGCAAAGGACATGGTTGGCTGCCTCGTGCGGCCTACGTCATGAGCACGATCCAGAGGCGAATGCGGGCTCCCTAAAATCCTGGACGCTAGAAAGAAACTTTCGAAAACGACCGGACTCGGTCGAAAATATACACGGGCGCCAAAGTTTCCGTTCACCATTACGTGTCACGTGTAGCAATGTTTGAAGTAGCGTGTTCCATTAACGATGTTAGGGGTAATGCGTAACGTTTTTCACTAACGCAGTGACGTACTTGTTAGATTTCTAAATGAGTAGCGAGTAAGGTATTTTCTATACTATTCTACGGGATCACTCATCGAATCACGTTGCTTGTTACTTCTGTTTACTATTTTGTTTTGTTTTAGCTGAAAAACATATAAGCTCGAATTCTGTAAACTGTCCTGAAAAAAAAAAATTTTTTTTTCTTTGCTGCGGCATTATTTGCCACAAAAACAAACGAAACAATGTTCGCCAATCTGGATCAAAATATAAGAAACACTATAAAATCACGCTGTAAAAGGTTAGTTGGTCTGAAATTCTATATTCGTAACTTATCGGTACCGAATAATAATGAGATATGAACCTCAGCACAAGTAACGTTCCTTAGTTATTGGAAGTCATTGTAACTGCACAGAGTTACATTAAGAGGACGGTAATAAATCTCAGCAACGCGTAACTCTTTGACACCTAACGATTAACCTCATTTCGTTACTGACTTTCGATAACGGGCACAACGCACTGACGTATAGCATGCCCGTTTTAATTTCTTCCAGCTTCCTTGGAATCTCGAATGGCCCGGGAGTACCGGTGTCCGCCCGGCCTCGAGTACCTGACCTGCATCGACCAAGTGCTGATTCACCAACAAGTGCACCTTTTGGAAGGTTCGCGTAGAACACATGAAACAAAATTGTCGCCGAATTCGCTGCGCAGATTGGCATTGAAGTGTGATTGCAATACTCACCATCTCGTACTGCAAAAACGTTGAAGCAGGGGCGTAAAATTGAAGTATAGCTATCAACCAATCAATGAACAATTTATTTTCTTTCACAAGAAAGATGCCAGCTGGGACAAAAAGAGGCAACAAGTGCAGCTTGACTAGGCCCTAGCTCCAAGGTGGCAGTTAGCATTCGACATCAGTTAAACATGCCGTAATACACAGCAATACACGCAAGTTTATATGTACACAGAGGCGTACTTTTAACTCAAAGTACAATACAAAGCAAGAAATAACAAAATATCAAACACTCTTTTTACTTAGTACACCAATTAACAATGCACACCTGAAAAGCAATGGCGAATAGCTAAAATTCGCAGGGTAGAAAAAATATGCATTAATACTTCAAATGGAAAATTGTGAGTAAAATGTCCCCTATGATGAAACGTGTTTAGTAAGTATGGTAGAGTGTACCTGATGGAACCTAGCCCATAGTTCGTTCGGGAGTGGCTGTATACCACTGTTCATTTAAACGCGTGCGATATATGTTTGTTTTGAATAAGTAAGTTGGCTATTTGGGGAATATGGCTACCTTCACTCTTTATTGCAAAATTGTATGAAGCTAGAAGGCGGAAGTTATACATGTTCGTTATTCTAACAATTTTAAATCGCGTGAAAAGCGGATCTCTGTGAAAAAATACGATACATTAGTGACCACTCTTAAGGATTTTTTTTGTGTAGGGTTAGAAGTGTATTTATATTTTGTAAGGTAGTGGTGCCCCATACCAGATGGCAATACAGAAAATATGACTGAACAAGACAGTGGTAGATGATCTGCTTAACAAACGGAGTAAAAATAGAGCGATATCTAGATAACAATCCTACTCCTTCCTGACATTCTGGTGAGTATAGTTTTTCGCGGTCATTCCATGATAAAGTATAGGAAAAGAGTACGCCGAATATTTTAAACGGTTTCACAATTTCAATGTCTTCGTCAGCTATATTGATATTTAAATTAGAAGGAACTGTTACGTTTATAGCAAGGTATAGTATGCATTTAGTTTCGCTCGTGTTATTGAGAAATCTATTTACTTCAGCCGAAAGCGCTTCGTCTTGTCTTACTTACTCTGTCCTTGTCTTGCGGCGCATTTTGTGAAAATAAGTCATGTACCAACTGGCCCATCTGTTACTATCAAAGGCTAAGATTGGAGAGCATACGATTTGCTTCCAGGCCCATCTCGTTACATGTATGACCCCTCAAGAAAAGTTTAGTGTCTTTAGCCTAGGCTATAACTGCGAAACCAGGAACACAACGCTCAATTTTATTTGATATAAAATAAATAATAGCGGGCGTAACTAACTTCCTTGAGGTACTACTGCGTTTACCGGCTTGGTGCATAATATTGAACTATTGATTTTAACGTGTTGCCTGTGCTCAGCGATATAAGACAAACAAATGTAGGTCCCCTTATACCGTAGCGTTGTAGCTGCCTCAAAATAATTCCGTGATTAACTCAATCAAAGGCTTTAGAAAACTCCCTGTATATTGCTGGCCTAAGGAGAATGCTTTCGATATTATTAATGTTTTTTTGTTGTTTTTTTTTGAGACAGTAGAGCCGATTCCGTAGGGCTTCTTTTTTTAAAGCCGTGCTGGTAATCTGCTAATAGCGAGTGACATCCATATATGCTGATAGTTTAATGTGAAGAGCTTTTTTAAAAACCTGTAGAAAAAATTGATAGTATTGATATAGGTCTATAGCTTCCCAACTTATCTTTGTCCCCACTCTTAAAAAGTAATACAACCTTTGCAACTTGCATCAGTAGTAGGATATTCTCCGGAAGAAGTTGAAAGAATAAATAAAAACGTCAACGGTGCTGCTAAAAAGTCAATAACAAATTTTATTGGTTGTAAGTTTAAGTCGTTTACATCTTCCTCTTTGCTGTTTTTTATACTGGGAAACGCTAACGTTATTTCTCTCTTATCTGTTTGACTTAAAGTGCCCCTGAAATAAAAAAAAACTGCTTTTTTAAACAGCATGGTTGGGACACGGATGTCCCAACCAGACTGCTTCAAAGAAACATTTTTTTTTCATGGGCTCTTTAACAAGAACAAATGAATATCACTAATGAACTTACATGGGTCTTCATTGTTTGTTAGATATTGTATGGTGTTCGCTAGGTTGACTAAGTAGTCATTAAATGTATTAGCAAAATCTGTACCAGACAGTCTTTGCCCACAATGAATAATTTTGTTAAGCATGGTTTTCTGATGTGTGGCTTCAAGACATGGTTAATATTTTTCCATATCTTATCTGGCTCGTGTTTTTGTATATTACCGAACATATTATTGCAATAATCTAGCTTAGCTTTTTTAGTTAAGGCATTCAATTTGTTTCTGTATACTTTAAAGTTTGCAAAGTTTAAATTTGTTGAGTATCTTTAGACTTAACAACCCTATGATATAAATAATTCTTAATGTTAATTCTTTATAATAATTCTTGAGAGACCCAAGGTTTTTTCGCTTTTTTTTTTGCCAGGCTTGACGAACTTATAAGGAAAATTTTATTGTAGATTTGTTGGAATGCTTCTTAGAAATACCTTATAAGCTTTGTCGGGTGAATTGTTAGCATAGACTAATTCCAAGTTTGAGGTTTCGATGGCGTTCCTAAATAACTGCAGCCTCTGCAATGTACAGGTGCGTAACTTGAAAAATTCCCACTTTCTCCTTTTATTTTGGCAATGCTTGTTTGTAAGAAGAAATATGGGCAAATGGTCACTGATATCGCAGCTAATTACACCGGAGGAAGATATGATGATGATGATGATTAGGAGTTTATTGGCGCAGCAGCAACGAGGGCTATAATGCGCCAAACTTAACGTATTTAGAGCGCACTATTACAAAAGTTTACTTTGAGGCTACAAATTTACAAATGATATAAATATCCAGTTTTAAGCAGTCTAAAACACGGCTGAAAGGGACTAAAGGTTTATGGTCAAGCAAAAACGAGGGATAAATTGGAAGATGATCCCTAAAAAGTTCGAGAAAACATGATTGACGGAGTGGTTGAGGGGACAAACAACGCCACAACATGCGCAACACGTTCAGAAGCTCTCCACAATGTTCACATAGTGCAACATCTTCACCAAGAAGCCGATACTGATCTGTCACGCGGGAGTGTCCTATTCTTAGACGGCACAGAAGAACCTCCACACGACGTTCCATCTTATAAGAACTCTCCCAAACGCCCAGAACGGGCTTGATAATGTGAAGTTTGTTGGTGCTCTCTGTATCCCATTCTAGCTGCTATTTAAGAAAAATAGATTTCCTCAGTAGTGGTTTGAACTCTTGGTAGGGTAAGGAATTTAATGTTATTGATGAGCCTCGGGCAGCCACGGCTAATTTATGCGCCTCTTCATTTCCCAAAATCCCAACGTGACTTGGCACCCAGCAGAACTTTATGTCCCGACCGCGTTGCAGGGCGCTGTTGATCTTACCATGTAGATGTTGTGCAAGGAGGTTCTTTGTGGGCATCAAGGAGGACACAGTCAGTAAGGCACTTTGTGAGTCGACAAAATAACAGCTTTCATTGTACTATTGTCGAGTATATGTTTGACCGCTAGTAAAATAGCATAAAGCTCTGCGGTGAAAATGCTTGCCCTACCGTCAACTTGTGTGGCTTTGCTGTATGAGGCGGAATACAGAGCACGCCCTACAAAAGACGACGATTTGGACCCACCTGTAAAAAATTCCGGGTAGTCTGCATATTTTTGTTGCAAGGAGAGGAACTCCTGCCGGAGGACTTGTTGTGAAATGACCCTCTTACTGTACTTTGCGAGTGACCAGTCACAAAAAATCGGCAGAGCATCCCAAGGAGCAACCCTATGAGTGTTTTTAAGCAAGAGAACCTCATGGAGGGGGATATTAAGAGATTGACAAGTACTTTGCAGAAGGAGGCTTAATGGTCTAACAATGCTTGGCTTGTTTTCAAACAGATGTGAACTTCTGCAAGTATGAATGGCACTGTAGGAGGGATGTTTTGGATTTTAAAATACTTCGTAAGCATAAGAGACGCTGAGGTACAGCCTCCGTTTCTCGAGGGACATTTGATGCGTATCAGCATACAAACTCTTCACAGGAGATGTGCGAAATGCACCTGTAGCAAGTCGTAGTCCAAGGTGGTGTATTTGGTCAAGCATCTTAAGAGCAGATGGCCGCGCCGACCCATATACTACTGCACCATAGTCGAGGCGGGATCGAACTAAAGAGCTATACAGTCATAGGAGACAGCGCCTATCAGCGCTGTCTAGAGACAGCGCCTATCAGAACCTTTAGGATGCTTGATGACATCAAGCATATCCGTTTCAAATTTTTCAGATGGGGCACGAAGGTGAGCTTGTTGTCAAAGACCACACCTAAAAATTTGTGTTCTTGCTGGACCGATATTTCAATGCTATTAAGATCCAAGGAAGGATCAAGAGACAATCCCCGGCGCAACGAAAAGGGAACGCAGACTGTTTTCTCGGGAGAAAATTTGAAGCCATTTTCATCTGCCGACCTACAGATTTTATTGATTGTAAGTTGCAACTGTCGTTCACAACTGGAGATGTTACAGGAAGACACAGATATTTGCACATCATCCACATATAAAGAGTAAGCTACTGATGATGGCATAACCTTTGCTGGACTGTTAATCTTAACAGCAAAGAGGGTAACGCTCAGCACTCCTCCTTGTGGAACACCATTTTCTTGAGAGAAAACATCTGACAGTGTGGAGCCCAATCGGACTTGAAAAGTTCTTTCGCTCAGAAAGCTCTGTATGCACTGGAGCATGCGGCCCCGCACACCACAGTTGTACAAGTCACGAAGTATTCCGTACCTCCATGTGGTATCATATGTTTTTTTGTAAATAAAAAAACACTGGACACAATGCTGCCGGCGTACAAATGCCTCACGTATAGCAGTCTCCAGGCGAACCAAATGATCTGTGGTTGCTCGTCCCTCCCGAAAGCCGCACTGCTTTACATCAAAAAAATTCTCAGTCTCTAAGATATGGACAAGACGACGATTCACAAGCCGCTCATACGTCTTCCCTAAGCTACTTGTGAGAGGGATTGGACAATAGCTCGTAGGAATGGACGGGTCTTTCCCAGGTTTCAAAAAAGAGATTATGTGGGCACATAACCAGCAACGAGGAAAGGCAGCGGGTTGCTATAGATGATTAAAAAAAAGTTATCAGACCGTTCATAGATTCAGGGGACAGTTTCCTCAACATTTCGTAGTGGAGTTTGTCTGGCCCTGGTGCAGACTGCTTCTTTGCACCAAGAGCGACCTTGAGTTCACACATTGTGAATGGTCTATTGTAAAAATATGAACTACCCTCGGACATCGAGATGGGCTGCTTTTCAACAGTCGACTGGAACGTCTTGAATTTTTCGCTAAAATTAGAGGAGCTACTAGTAAGCTGGAAATGCTCCCCGAGAACATTTGCATGATCTTGCAGCGATACAGGGGGGGAAGAAAACAGAGGAGTTCGGAAAGATTGGTAATCTCCTTGAACTTTCCGCTGGCGATCCCACACTTCTTTAGCTGGAACAATGCTATTTAGAGAAGATATATATTTTTTCCGTGATGTCCTCTTCGCCTGTTTCCGTGTCCAACGTGCCTTGGCACTACATCTTTTAAATTCAGTCAGGTTAAAAGCACTGGGATAACGGCGAAATATACCCCATGCCTGGTTCTGTTTCCTGCGAGTGACTGTGCAGTCCTCATTCCACCAGGGTCTGCATCTCCGGGGTAGGACGCGGGATGTTTGTGGAATAGAAGATGCAGCAGCATTAATTAGACATTCAGTGGCAAACACTGTCGCTTCCTCGGGGGACATACTACGAAAGATCGATGGATCCAGTACAGCATTTAAACCAAAAAGAGCCCAGTCAGCCTTCTCTAACTTCCACTTTTGAAGACGGGTCGAAAGCGAAGAAAGGGGTATTGAGCTTTCTAAAATTATGGGGAAATGATCACTGCCAAATGGATTATCTAAAACCTTCCACGAAAAGCACGGAAGTAAAGCTGGTGATGATATGGAAAGGGTTATTGATGTAAAGGTGTTATGAGCAGCACTTACAAACGTTGGCTCCTTTTTATTCAGAAGACAGAGCCCGGAGGATAATAAAAGTCGTTCTATATCTCTACGACGGGAATCCTGACGAAAACTACCCCACAAAGGGTGGTGGGCGTTAAAATCACCTAGAATTCAAAAAGACTTAGGCAGCTGATCTGGGAGTCCTTGTAGATCGTGGAGCTGCAGTGGAGCGTTGGGTGGCAGGTAGAGAGAGACGAGGGTGATGAGTCGGTCTAGGAGAACGCGAACTGCTACTGCCTCGAGTGGAGTTTGTAGAGGAACCTGAGCACACCCAATCCCGCTCTGCACTACTACTGCGACACCACCAGAAGGGTTAGGAGAAAGGCGGTTCTTCCTAAAAACCTGGTGACGGCGTAAGACCTGTGTGTGTTTGTCATTCAGATGGGTTTCCTGTAAAAAGAGTGCCACAGGACGAAGCTCATCGAGAAAAAAATTAACGTCAGCAATATTACGAAGAAGGCCGCGACAGCTCCACTGCATGATACCTAATTGTTTACTCATAGCAGTGCTAAAATTAAAATAAACTTTAACTTATAAACTGCAAAAATGGGAAAAAACAGGTTACTAAGGTTTAAAATCAATTTTTATGCGCGGGGAGTTTTTCTTTTTCGCGCAATCATTCTGCTTCCCACTAGAGGTAGTGGAGCAGCAAGGGAGGACTCCGATCCCGAGAGGATAGCTTCATCGTCGGATCTGAGCCCACTATCTTCCATGGGCTCTTCCGATGGTGCCGTTAGTTGAGCCTTAGGGGCCAACTGCTTCGACGTCTCACCGGGCTTCCTCAGGGCAACGGTTCGGGGTGGCTGGCCCAGGCCCCGGGGGAGCACAGAGGCAGGGGGGGGGGGGGGGGGGGGTCATTCCCTGCTCTCGGGTGGATGCGGGCGGGCCAGCACCCTCCTTGGGCTTGGGAAATGGTGCCGTTGGCACCGTTCCCGTTGGTTTGGGTGGGAACTCTGGCGAGACCCGCAGATCGTCCGGAGACGTCTGTGTTCCCGCCGATGCCATTACTGGCCTTGCAGGTCCCCTACGCACGACCGCGGCATATCCGCCTTTTGCCAAAAAAGAAACACGTTTTTTACCCTCATGGTAGGGAATATTTTCCTTTGCCTTTAGAGTGAGAACTTCTTTTTCTTGCTTCCACAATGAACAGGAGCGAGAGTATACCGGGTGAGGACCATCACAGTTGGCACATTTCGGGTTTTTATCACAGGTGTCAGCAGCATGCTCTCTGCTGGAGCACATGGCGCAAGTGTCGGCTCCCCGACAGCTCCGTGACCCATGGCCAAACCGTTGGCACTTGAAGCACCTCTGAGGGTTAGGTACATAGGGCCGTACACGGCACTGTAGGTAGCCTGCCTTCAGAGGTTCAGGTAGTATGGTCGAATCAAAGGTCAGGATGGTGTGTTTGGTTTTCCTTTCAACACCATCTCGGCGAATGATGATGCGGCGCTCAGCTACAACCCCTTGACCAGAAAGGCCTTCAACGATCTCTGCCTCGGATGTTTCAAGCAAGTCATCCTCCGAGATGACTCCCTGTACGGTGTTTAGTTTGCGATGAGGTGTTACGCTAACTTTGTAGTCTGCGACGGAGTTCAAAGCTGGGAGAGCTTCACTTTTTTTGTTTTGTATTAATTTCAACAAGAAAGTCATCCGATGTCATCTTTTTGGGATTAAAATTCATTCCAATAATACCTTCAAGAACCTTTGATACGAGAAAAGGGGATAACTATGCAAGTGGCTTTTCGTCTTCTGAGGGAAGTACAAGGAACTTTGGGAATTTAGGAATTCAATACTTTTTGCCGGATGGTCTTTTACTTCGGTGCGGACCCTTTTCAGGGCCCGATCAGTGGTTTTTTGCCTAGAACCCATAAAGATGGGAGGAAAGTTCAGTGCCCGGATGCACCGCCCACCACTGAGCCCAACAAGGGGGTAGGTAATGTGCCATAGCAAGATGGGCTTGGCTGACACAATTACTCTACCAGTGCTGCCCAGGCACTATACCCTAGTGCGGTTGCAGGGACAGGACCTGTTTTCACTCAAGGTTGGCCCTTGTCGCCTAAGAAGGTGAAAACGGAAGGAAGAGAGTGCAGAAGAGAAGAGAAAGAGGTGGCAGGAAAAGTGAAAGAAGGAAAAAGAGGGTAGAAGAGGCGACTGACTGAATCATCCTGGTCGGGCCAAGCCCGTACACCCGTCTACGAGAAGCAGGGGCCGAAGTGGTGTATTGCCTCGCCAGGGGGGCCCGACACGGGT
>JABSTQ010006015.1:0-44324 GCA_013358835.2 Ixodes persulcatus | reverse complement strand
TATCCCTGCGGTGAAGCCGGCCACATTTACCGTCGATCCCCTACAGACAACTGGGGCTGCGCGGGTTCCACCCGAACGACCCGCGCCCAAGGTACGACGAACGCCCTCGCGACATCGAGGAGCACCTCCGACGCTCGCCCTCCCCAGTGTCGTCTCTCCGCCGTGAAGCCCGCTCCCCATCGCCATGACTTTCAGCGTCCCCAGCGCCACGACCCCGCCGAGCGAGCCTGTCTCCCCTGCGTCGCCGGGAAAACTAAGTGCGGCAACGCCTGGAGGTGGCGTTGCCGAGAACGACGGAAGCAAACAACCTCCAAGAACGCCGGAGCGCTCCCACTCTCCTGACGCCCCGCATCGCACCGACGACCCTGCAAGGGTGTCCAACAACCTAAACGTTGTTATCGACGGCCTCGTCTCATCGGCACTCGTGGACAGCGGAGCAGACTACTCAGTCTTCAGTGGGAGGCTCTCTCGCCGCCTTCGGCAAGTTACGACGTCGTGGGACGGACCGCAGATACGAACCGCCGGCGGACATCTCATCACACCTGTTGGCAGGTGCACCGCTCGCGTTGAGATCCACGGTGAAACCTGCCCTGTGAAGTTCGTCGTTCTGCAGAACTGTTCGAGGGACGTTATTCTCGGAATGGACTTCTTATGTGAATACGGCGCCATCATTGACCTTGCGGAGAACAAGCTGACTCTTCGGAAACCTGTCCCATCGGTGGAAAATCCCAAAGCGACGTTAGCTACAGTGCGAGTCCTTACCAGCCACGTAAACCTGCCGCCGCTGTCGAGTGTCTTTGTGCCCGTAGGGACCGAAGAAGCCACCTGCGGTGTAGCACTGTTGGAAGAAAGCGTCCAACGTCTCCTTGGACTAGGGATTGGCATTGCAAGAGGCGTAACCGAGCTGCAGGACGGGCGTACCTTAGCCCTTGTCACCAACTTCCGCCAAGAGTCGCAGCACCTTACAAAGGGTACAGCTGTGGGATACGTCGTGGAAATTCAGGACTCAGCCGCGATCGCCGCGGTCTCAGAAGACGCATCTCCGACGCAGCACAAGAGAACCACGCCGTCAGAGCTCGACATTGACCCGTCCCTCCCAGCCCCACAACGAAACTCAGTGCCCTTCTCGCCGAGTTCAGTCAGTGCTTCTCCACGTCGTCAAAGGTGCGCCAAACGACGGTTGCGAAACATCGAATAACCACTGATGACGACGCTCTCCCTGTGCATCGGCCACCGTACCTAGTCTCCGTGAAAGAAAGTAAGTTATCCAAAAGCAAGTTCAGGAAATGCTTGAGGACGACATTGTCCAGCCTTCAAACAGTCCGTGGGCTTCCGCAGTAGTCCTAGTGAAGAAAAAAGACGAAACCCTGAGGTTCTGCGTGGACTACAGCGGGCTGAATGCAGTAACAAAAGGACGTCTATCCGCTGTCCCGCATTGACGACACCCTGGACCGGCTGCGCCACGCCCGGTACTTTTCGTCGATGGACTTGAAGAGAGGGTACTGGCAGATTGACGTTGACGAACGAGATCGTGAGAAGACGGCCTTCGTCACACCGGACGGACTGTATGAATTTAAAGTAATGCCGTTCGGGCTGTGCACAGCGCCGGCAACCTTCCAGCGTGTTATGGACACCGTCCTTTCCGGCTTGAAATGGCAGAGCTGTCTCGTCTACCTCGACGACGTTGTCGTGTTCGCAACCGAATTCGACGAGCACCTCGGACGACTGCGAGCCGTACTACGGGCCTTCAAGCTGCTGGGCTGACACTCAAGCCTTCGAAGTGTCGGTTCGCCTATGGAGAGCTCAAATTCTTGGGCCACGTCGTGAGTGCTCAGGGTGTAAACTCCCGTTCACACTCTTGCGACCTCTTAAACCTGGGCTCCTTAAAACTTCTTAAACCAGAAGAAAAAATGGCGCCATCTATTGGGTGGCAGTGTAAACTCGGCGGTCCGGCATATTTTGTATTTCTCTCGTGCATTATCCTTTCTTTCTTGGCTCGAAAAACGTTTGTCAATGTTATAAACGAGCCTTTCTATGGGTATTACGCACATTTGACCTGGGAAATCCCGCAAAACCTTCGCTCTTGTGAAATGCAGTTCCAGGGTCACCGCATAGATGGCGCCAGAATGCCAGTGTGTTCCCTCGTTCTAAAAAAAACTTAAGAAGTTTTAAGGGATCTCGTCTTTCTCAGTCGTAGTCGGTCGCAAGAGTGTGAACGGGCCTTAAGCCCGGATCCTGCAAAGACGTCCGCTGTCGCCGAATTCTCGAAGCCGTCGAACAAGAAGGCCGTCCGAACATTTCTTGGGCTGTGCGCCTACTACAGACGCTCCGTGCGTAACTTTGCACAGATTTCTTCACCGCTGACGCATCTGACGACAGACGACGTGCAGTTCCAGTGGGGAGACGAGCAAGAACAAGCGTTCGACGAACTCAAGGGAAGGCTGCAGTCGCCCCCTATCCTCGGACATTTTGATCAGTCGGCGGAGACAGAAATACACACGGACGCCAGCAATACCGGTCTCGGTGCGGTACTTGTTCAGCGACAAGAAGGAGCAGAGAGAGTAATAGCATACGCAAGCCGGGCGTGTCTAAGGCAGAACAACATTTTTCAACGACCGACAAAGAATGTCTTGCTGTCGTCTGGGCGATAACCAAGTTCCGTCCGTACTTGTGCGGGATCCTGTTCCGCGTGGCCACAGACCACCACGCCCTCTGCTGGCTCGCAAATCTAAAGGCCCCGTCAGGACGCCTCGCTCGCTGGAGTCTTCGACTGCAAGAATTCGACGTAAGCATTGTGCACAAGTCCGGCCGCAAGCATAATGACACTGACTGCTTGTCTAGGGCCCCAGTCAAATCTCCTCCTGCCAACACCGACGACGACGATGACGCTCGTTTCCTCGGAGCAGTTACAGATACCGACATGGGAGCACTTCAACGAGACGACCCGGAACTTCGCGCCGTGATCGACCACCTCGAAGGTCAAGCAAGTTCAGTTCCGCGAGTCTTGGCCCGAGACTTGTAAAGCTTCGTTCTGCGGCGAGGCGTGCTCTTCAAGAAGAACTTCGGAACCAGCAACCCTGCCTGGCTGCTGGTTGTGCCTGCCAGCCTGCGAGAAGAAATCTTTCAAGCATGCGACGACGACCCGACGGCTGGACACCTTGGCTCCAGCAGGACGCTCGCCCGTATTCGTGACAAGTACCACTGGCCGAGACTCCCTAAAACCGTCCTTCTGTATGCACGGTCGTGCCATGGGTGCCAACGACGTAAGAAGCCTCCGACAAAGCCAGCAGGACTCCTGCAGCCGATATCTGCCCCGACTGCGTCCTTCCAGAAAGGTCGGAATGGATTTACTTGGGCCGCTCCCAACATCGACGCAAGGGAACCGGTGGATTATCGTCGCGACCGATTATTTTCCACGATACGCCGAGACGAAAGCCCTTCCATCGGGAACAGCGGTGGAAGTCGCCAAATTTTTCGTCGAGTCCATTCTCCTTCGACTCGGCGCACCTGAAGTGCTGATCACAAATCGAGGGTCATCTTTCTTGGAACAGCTGACTCAAGAGGTACTTCGGCTCAGTCACACCAGCCATCGACGAACCACCGCTTATCACCCGCAGACCAACGGGCTAACAGAGCGGCTCAACAAGACCATCTCTGACATGATCTCCATGTACGTCGACGTAGAGCACAAGACGTGGGACGAGGTGTTGCCGTACGTTACATTTACGTACAACACAGCCGTACAAGAAACCACAGGAATGACGCCGTTCCAACTCGTACACGGCCGGATGGTTACCACGATGCTGGACGTCATGCTGCTTCACGTGCCAACCGACGATGGCAAGCGACGACGCTCAGCTGATCTCTCAACGCGCGGAGGAAGCTCGTCAACTGGCAAGAATCAAGATTCAAGAGCAACAGCGAGTCGACGCACGCCGGTATAACCTTCGTCACAGGGACGTCCACTTCCAGCCCGGAGACAGGGTGTGGGTCTGGACGCCGATTCGCCACCGTGGTCTCAGCGAGAAGCTCCTAAAACGGTACTTCAGACCCTACAAGGTGCTTCGTCGACTTGGAGATCTGAACTACGAGGTGATGCCCGACGGAGCACGGACTTCATCACGCCGCCCTCCACGACCGGAAGTCGTCCACGTCGTGCGCCTCAAGCCGTACTACGCGCGATAAGACTGCGAACTGTGATCTTGTGCAAGGCTTGATAGGATTGTGTTTTGCCAGCCTCCGTATTTTTTCATTCTTTTGTTTGTGTTGCTCTTTTTTGTTGCCTCTCACGTGACATCGAGACGATGCCTTTTTAAAGAGGGGAGTAATGCCACGCGCGTCGGCGAGCGACCGCGTGCGTGGCCTGTACACCTGGCAGGTATTTCGGTGCTCCCTTTCAGCACTTAAAACAACCTTCAACTTACTGGCATAATTGTTACGGCCGAATTGAAAGATCGCACATCAAATTGGAATTCACGTGACATGTCCATCTTTACGAGGTCCACAGTGTGCAATATGTTCTTGACTGCAAAAGTGTGCTTTGTGCTTCAAGTTTTGAACTGTTCGCGATTGAATATACAGAAAATTCACCGCATTTTCGCATTGTTTGTGTGGAAGAGCGCTGGAGAGCCAATGCGAAGAGACAATCTCTTTAGACGCATATCCAAGGGGGTCTCGGACTGCCTCATCTGTTTCTCCGTCAAGTTGTCTCGCGTTTCCTTTTTCTACGAGACCAGACTAATCCACTTATACAGGTGATGCTTCAAACAAGACTGGTTGAACACATTCCTTCCTTTTTTGTGTCTTCCCACATTAGCCTTCCTGCTAAATTAGTGTCCTTCGTAAAAGAAGTGGTTTATTCTTTTTAAATTTCTGACGGTGAGGTACTCGCTCGAATATTTATCCAATGTTTCGCGCAAAAAATTGTACCGCGACCCTATCGATAATTTGTTTCCGGCACCGCTGTACAGATCTCTTTATGCGGGTGAACCAGGGCAAGACGTCCTAGTTCGTGTGAAAGAAATGTGCATTCCTCCGTCAGCCAAAACCTTTTTCTTCCGAGTACATAGCGACACCCTGCCTGTCAAGCTTTGGATGGGCAAACGAGGCATGATCGTCCCCAGGGGGTGTGAACTGCCCACTGTGCAAAGTCCCCGAAACTATCGAACATAGTTTTCTGCATTGCCGGGACGCAGTGTTCTTTTGGGATATCCTGCAACGAACTTTAAAAAAAGACCTGTGCTTAACACCCCATTCTATTCGTTTTCTACCAATTGGGGCAAACGAGAACCTTCCGCTAGACATGATTATGGTTCTTGGGTTGTTTAGCTTGTGGAAGTCACGGATGACGGTGAGAAACGCAGAGCAATTCCCCGGTCGGCGCGTATTTTCTTTATTGATAATGTTGTTCAGGTAAATAGTGCTTACGAACAGAGCGAATACCCGCCTGAGTGGATTGGAGTGTTTGATAGCCTCACACGCAT
The DNA here is from genome assembly GCA_013358835.2 of Ixodes persulcatus. Taxonomy (NCBI): domain Eukaryota; kingdom Metazoa; phylum Arthropoda; class Arachnida; order Ixodida; family Ixodidae; genus Ixodes; species Ixodes persulcatus. The sequence continues at coordinate 38,841 of JABSTQ010006015.1, read as the reverse complement.
GAAGGAATTTTAATCACCATCCGCCCATAAGCAGTGGGTTTCCTCATTTTAAAAGTGTAAATAATGTGTAAATACATGTATGTATGTGTTTGTATTCCTGAATAAAGAAATAAAAAAAAAACGCGTGCGTGGCCGAGTGGTTACCGCGTTTGACTGTCGCGCGGAAAGTCAGGGTTCGAATCCTCGGCGCGACGCTTCTTTTATTAATTCTTGCATTTTACTGTTCTGCTAAATTCGAGAACTCTGTTGCATGTTCGAGGTTAGAATGTTCTATGAGCGAACCTTCTACGCCGATTGTTCGAGAAGCCCACGCGTGCACAAAAGGGGCTCCGCGTGGCAAGCCGCATTCAGTTTCGCCCCAGCGTTCGACTCTGCTCTCACGCCGACCTCGACGCCCGCGACGCTCTGTTCTCCTCTGTTGCTATCGTTTTTCCTTTTTATTTTCGGGCACAAGTCCGCCCTATTAAACGTTTAGTTTCTTCAGCTGTTATCGCCTCATCAATTGTCGTTCGTGACAATATTCACAATTTTGCCATTCTAGGCTCGCATGTGTATCTATCGATAATAAAAGAAGCCATTTTGTGAAAACGCCGAAGTGCACACGTACCGGTTAGTGTATGTTTTTGCTTTTGAAAATTTATGTATTTAAACATCTGACAGTTCATCGCCTGACTAAAAAAAACGGTTCGCACTGACGGGGCTCAATCTTGAGCTCTTCTCTTTTTGCCAGCTCAGTCCAGTAGTCAGTAATATGTTCAGCACACCATATGAACATGAGGCTCATCAAAAAGAACATGTTTCACGACATGGGAATTGGCAAATGAGGGCCTACAAATATTCCCTGGAGGCATTATACATCTGCAAGCCACCCTTTTAAAGCAAACGCGAAAGCCTGCACTTTATATGGATGAGCTTGGATCTTTTTTCTCTCAGACGATTACAATACACATAAAGGCCCTTCAATGACCCATACGTTTTCATATCCATCACACGTATTGTAAGAACCGCGAATATTCTCATCGCCACCATTGCTCATCAATCTTTTAGGGTGTTAGGGACTAGTGAAAGCGCCATCCCTTTCAAGCCACCCAGAATTCACTCTTCATTCTAGATTAGTCGATGTTGCAAACACGTCTGCAAGGCGGGCCCGTCCCGGTCGCCAATGGGGGATTTCTATGCCGAAATCTAAACATAAATCATGACTGAAAAACTTGTGCCGTTAAAAGATAAAAGGAGAGCTGAACCAGGAGAACAGGTTTGGGCCCGATCAGTATAATCTAACCAAGGCGATCCTTTAAAATGCTACAGAGAATGCAATGCTGTAGCGTTATTAAGAAGCGCGTCTAGCGCGTCCTCGTTATTAGCAATTTGGCTGCTCTCCCGAACAAGTTGAACCTATAAATATAAACCGGAAGCACCCAAAATGTACAGATGCAAAATATGGATGTCTGGGGAACCCTCTTTTGCGTCTGAGTTATGTTTGCATGGTTCATATCAGCCCTTCAGCACACCGCAACTTCGAAGCAAATCGGAAAAACTTTAAAATGATGATCAGTGTGTTCGTAATCCCAAGGCCTATCACAGCTACGCGTCACCAGATTAACATATCGGGAAACTTACATAGTCTAAAAAGTGAAATCTTAGGAACTTCCAGCAGTTAGTGCTCCTCCCTCAGGTTGTGTCTATGTAAGCGAGGCCTTAGATTTTATAATTATTAAACGTCCCTTTACATTTTCTGGCACTTGAATGAATAACGCGGATTGATGACCAAAAATGAATCAGCTGATGTGAACGCAAGTTCGAGCTTTAAGGTGTGTTGCGAAAGCGGACTAGTCGGTCACTCATGTTTATTTTCAGACATTATTGTTTAACCTATTTATTATAAAGTGAACCTTTAGTAGTAACACAGACGGGCTGATTTTGTACACTTGCCTGCTTAAAAGTGATGCGGTAGGGTCTACACCCGCGCACGGGGGAGTATTGAAGTGGGGGGAGGTAATAGTCTCCAATCACGCACTACGTCTCTTCTGGCGTGTACATGGGCCCGAGCAACCCTCCCACCCAACTTGGCTATGTCTACGCGAAAATGGACTTCTGGTTTGGTCTCCAATTGTTTTGCCTAGGACCACGCCGTGCCCACGACCTCCATTTTTCCATGTGCTCTACGGCCATTAAACTTGGCGTTCCTGCCCTGTTCGGACTTCTGAATCGCTAGGTTGGGCATTTAAGGAAAAATTGAAGATGCTTACAATTTTTTGTTACGCCAAATTAGAGCCCAGCTCTTGAGGTGGGGGAGGGGAGGGTACGGAGAAAAGGTTATGCGCTCTCGTGCTTCCCCGCTAAATTTAGCGGGGAAAACTTTCCGCTAAATTCAGCGAATAAATTTTACCCTCGTGACGTCACAAGTTACGTCACCTGCGACGTCACACGTGCCGTCACACGTGACGTCATGAGGGTAAATTAGCAGGAATATTTTTTCCGCCAAGTTTAGTGGAAAACGTTTTTCTCTAAATTTAGCGGGAATATTGGCAATGTTAGATGCTTGTGACGTATAGAAGGGTGGTGAGCTGGGCTAGTTGGTACGGGATCAACATGACTTAAATCAGCGACCATCGCTAGGAAACTGTTGAAGAAAACAAAAGAAGGAAAGAGTGGGAAGACGTGTGACGTCATACGTCACGTGTTTCTTATAATAACGTCAGATATGACGTCACGTATGACGTCATGAGGGTTATCCTGACGTACCTTCGTGAGGGAAATCCTTGTGGCCTAATCCTCGTGAGGGTAACCCTGGTAACCCTCGTGAGGGTTAACCCTCGTGAACCTCGTCAGGGTAACTGTCATGACCCTCGCGAGGGTAACCCTCGTAACCCTCGTGACTCTCATGAGGGTTACCTTCGTGCGGGTAACCGTCATAACCCTCGCAAGGGTAACCCTCGTAACCCTCACGAAGGTAACCCTAGTGACGTCACACGTGACGTCACATGTTACGTCATCATGACAAACGTCCCATAATACAACGCGCAGTTACGCTGACGGCGACGCCGCTCAAGCCGGAAGCGGGCGCCTAATGGCTCGTTCCCACTTGCGAAATACGCACTCGCCGCCGACTCTATTCGCTCGCCGAAAAAAGATCGGGCCGTTCACATTCGTTGCCTCCTGCGGAGTGCGCGCCGCGAGCGTCTCGCAGTTTCCCGAACAGACGAGAGCTGACGAGAGCTCTCAAACCTCCTCCTTGCCCGCGCGCATCTCGTCGCCATCGTCGCCAGCTCGTGCGTTCTGATTGGCTTGCGGCGAGCGAAAACCTTTTTCTGGCGTTGAAATTTGGTCCCAGAGCGATCCTGCTCTCCGCCGGAAATTCTGCCTGCTTTCGTCGCCGGGCGTCAGAATTCTCGCGGATCCGGCCGCCGGTTCGCAAGTGTGAACGAGGCATAAGAGCTGCGCTCTAAACGTACATGAATGTGACGTAGAGGAAGAGAGGAACGTATTCAAGCACTACACGCACGGCGTTTCTGCCTCAGACGCCTCTACGTCATCGCGAACCTGACGCCTGTCACCTGTACAACCGACGTCCAGAGCCAACCCCATGCAAGCGGTAGGAGCTACGCAGTCCCCAAGGCGACTTTACGCGCGGAATACGGGGTATGGTTTACCGGAATGCTTCTTTATCCTACTCTTTCCTTTAAAGGAAACCTTATGCCTTCCATGGCAGCTGCTGAAGGAAGTGCCACATTGGCTGAGATGTCAAAATGTGCAGGTTTTCCAGTTACAAGTCCCCGCAGGGTCGCCTACACATTAGGTGTTAGGTGCTTAATGGGCGGCATCCCCACGGACCCCAGTCGCGTGGGCCCCAATACCCACACGCAGGGGGAACCTGCTTTAGTAGGAGTTTGGTGAGTGGCGTCTTCACGAATCTCGAGCCATGTGGGTTAACCCGCAAAGACCTGGCTCTGCGTGGCTTAACCCGCGCCCGGGGAAAATAGGATTTTGGGGGTAGAGGTAATTCCGGGATACATTTTAACCCTTCGGGGCCGCCCGGGTGAGGCACTACCACATCGGCCTCATGCTTCTCCTAGATGAGTGCCCTGGCGTGCCCACCCCCAGGATGATTCAGTCAGTCACCTTTTCTACCATCTTCTTTCTTCTATCACATTTTCTTCCACCTCTTTTTCTTTTCTTCTAGACTCTTTTCCTTCCTCTTTCACCTTCTTAGGCAGCTAGGGCAAACCTTGGGTCACTTGACGTAACACACGCTCGCAGCATGCACTCAACTCATTTGCAACGCATCTTGTGCGTTTCTTGAGTTACCACCTGTGATCATGACATGAGGACGCTTGTAGCATTTGACCAAGTGGATGCCAGTCATTGCTTTTCAATTGAAGAACCTAGTCCTCTATGATTTTTTTCCCTCACGCAAGGTAAATTGGTGACCCCTATGTGTATTCTAATTCAACTCAAGAGTTTTGGTATCATTTCGGTTCCGTTCACAAGTTACCTGTTACATATGTGTAGACCAAACCTCCGCAGTCACGCAGTCTTATGCCAGATTACATTAGCTTTTGTCGCATCTAGCCTTTACTAAAAAAATTAATCTGACATGTTCAGGGTATGTACCGAGTTCACGCTCATCCGAACATTTCCGACGAAAGATGATGAAACCTTTACACTCATTTATATATTACAATGCGTTTGGTACGCGTGTTGCTCTAGAGGCTCTGGGATATATTATCAATATTTTTCTGTCATTCAAGATTGGCTACTAGAAAAAAAAAGGAGTGAAAACCTTCGGAATTTTATTTCTGCGTCGAAATCGCAATCTCTTCACGCATTTTCTGGTCTGCTGAAAATACACCCTGGAACACACAAATAAATAAAAGACATCCGCGGTATTGTTTGCTAGATTTTGGGCTCGTGGCCCGAAAGGAGGTCGTCCTGTCGTCAGGAATATACTAATGGCTCGGTGTGTGGCTCCTTCTTATATGTCGCAGCTTCCTTTTTTGTTCTCTGGTTGTAGGTTGGCATTAGCGTGCGTGAGTTACGCTGCGGGGGGCCCCGGCAGACTCGGACAATCTCGAAGGAACCCTTTCGGCCAAATGAAACTTGGGGCTCGCTGAATTGATCGCCGCACACTCCGTGGTTCAATGCGACAGACTGCGGCCTTTTCCTTCCCAATGATTCGGTGCTCTCGGGACTGTTCGACCTCGATGCAATCCTTACCAGGGGAAATATTGTTTTTTTCAGAGACCACTATAGTAATTAATCTCCTTGAAACACACTACACAGGGACATTATTATCTTTGCCTGTTTTCTGCCGATGAACATTGGTTGACCTTCAGCATTAATCGAAGGACGTTTCTGTGCTCTGCAAACTTTTTGATTTTGAAATGTGTACCGTAAAATTGACAAGTCTAGGGGGATCTCAAAACATTACTTCAAATGTCCTATACGTATTCAAGCAAAAATTTTAATACCCTCGTTGAAATGTAGAACGAGATCTTGCGCCAGTTAATCATTTGTCATTACGGAACCAAACTTTTTTTTTCTTAAATCACGTTAGAGGACGTTGAACTATAAATATTTTATGGTTCGTAGAAACAGTAATTTGAGAGATGAAACTGGCGGCCTATCTAGAGCCCGTCCAGTTCTCCGTAATTTAAAAGCGGATGGACGTCTTTCTTTCTATTAATGTTGAAAGAAATTACTTTTCAGAATTACTTTTTTTTGTTTAGAATCCGTGAGCACAGTTAATTGGTTTTCCCGCGCGGATATGAGCGACACGTTCTGTCTTGCGCAAGAAGTCATATGAAGCATGAATCACCCGGGATAATTACCTCAGGCTTCCACTTTCCAACAAACTTATATAAATGTCCAACCTTTGTGTTACCTGTAGAAGCAAAAAAAAAAACAATAAAAAAAGGCGCTGACGGCTTGCTGAAAAATATATTTTTATGAAACACTGTTGAATCAAGAGTTTTCAAGTGTTGAGCGCGATCCAAATGGCACGTAAATAACAACCGCCGCAATAAAATTCCGCAGTTTCCTGCCATATGATTTCTAAAATGCAGCCTGACATAAAATGTTTGGTGATCTAGTATTGTTCGTGCCTACTTTCAATGGCAAATTCCTGAACTTTTTTAATTTTATTCCCCTCCCTATTGCAAATAAACACTGCAACCCACCCACATACTAGGGTGCTCGGGGCCTGACGGTCTATAACAAACAAAACTCACTGATCCGATATCCTTTCTTTGGTATAAAAAAAGTCTAGTGAGCATTATTCTATTGTTTCGTCTCGACAGCTTAAAGGACACATGCAAAGAAAAAAACATTTTTTTTTAAACAGCTTAGATGGAAAAAGGATATTATAAAACGATTTTACAACGAAGAAAAAAAAATTTTGAGCTATATTTACGGCGCTATACGAATTTGTAGTTGGCGCCCGCTGGAGCGGCCGCTGGTCACGTGGTAGGCCCGCGCGCCGCCGCCCTGCGTCGCCGAGCCGTAAAGCGACGCCGCCGCCGCACGCTGAGCGTTGTGCGAACGCCGCTTCAACGCGTTTCTCCACGCCGCCGTCGCCGCCGCCGCACAAGTTCGTCTGGTTCGGGGCGCCGCCGCCGTCATCTGACCGGCGCACAGGTCGATCACGTCTGCTTGCGCTTTTTCAGGAGTTTCCTTTGGGCTCTAAAAGTTACTTATTCATCTTAGTTTTTTGTTATACTTCAACCAAAGATGAATAAGTTACTTTTAGAGGCCACATTAAGCTTCCGAAAGAGCGCGAGCACCACGTGACAAATATGGGCCCGTCACGTGATAAATAAGGGCCACTTTTCCACGGCGCCCGCGGGCGCCAACTACAAATTCGATAGCGCCGTAAATATAGCTCTAAAAATTTTTTTTCTTCGCTGTAAAATCATTTTATGATATCCTTTTTCTATCTAAGCTGTTTAAAAAAAATGTTTCTTTTTCTTTGCATGTGTCCTTTAAAATGGCCAATCACAAATACACCAAGATGACGTTTGAGAGGAGACACACACCCCGGCTGAACTGAATTTGGTACTCTGCATGAGGAAAAAAGTAAAGGAATTTAGGCACATAACGAATTCCCTTAAAACAAGAGCCTAGGCATGAGCTAATAGAAAGGTGCAGGCGGTGTAGAAGTTCAATGTTTCAGCAAGGCAATTGAAGATATTAGAAACAAATCATATGATTTAAAAAAAAACACAATATAAATATACAATGAAGGTTATAAGGTTTGTTAATTTATTCACCTTTAGTGTTGGTTACATAATGTTATGCCAGCTGTCAGCTAAACCGGACGAAAATCCTGTTTGCGAATGTTTTTATTTTTATGTGAGTTTTTCCGCCAACTGGTGAACGTCAAGCGGCGTTGTTACAATAGTCTATCTCTAAAAACAAAACATCAAAACGCGATTTTCAAAATGTTATAATACTAGATGGTTGGCTCCAGAGCCGCATCACCGCTCCCCACTAAAATAATTGTTCAACTAATATTTCAGCAAAAAAGTGTCAGCTTAAAAGAGGCACCATTCATAACTACAAGCTCGGATCTATCTTTAAATTAAAAAAAAACAGTTCTTTGACAGGTTTTGAGAAAACGAAATATAGTGGCTCTCTCCAAACGCTTGGTTTTGTGTGCAATGATACGGTTCGGAAAGACCGTCAGAAATTTGTGACGTCCGATCGGAAAGTTATAATAGTCCATCAAATTTTATTGGCCCATCAGGCCCTCTTAATGGTACCTCACACCTACCTAATGGCCAATCACACATCCTTGAGGGCCCATCTGATCAGACCTTCATGATGGCCAAACAGAGATCTTTGATAGTTCGACAGGCTAATTTGACGGTGTAGGCAGGACCGTGAAATATTTACTGATGGCAGATGTCATGCCATTAAAAGAGCTGTGCAATGATATTCAATTGGAATGCATTTCACTTTTCGTGAGCTTAGTGGCACTAGTGGGACCCGAGTTTACTCGCACGCGACGCCACTGACGAAGATAACTTTTTGTAGCGGTGTAATTTGAAGATTAAAATCGAGCATTTTCTGTCAGTCTCTCCTTCTCAAAACTTGATGACTTAGCGTGGGGGTTGCAGTGTCGGCATGCCCCCAGTGATAATATTTGGAAGGGGCTCATAGATTGAACCCGAGCATTGCGTGAGCTTTAGATTTGGGCTCGTGAAAATCAATTGCTCAACAAGCATTCATTCAGGTAGTGGCTTGTGAAAAATTATTCCGTGACGACAATAGCCGAACCATAACAATGTCAGCATTTCAGCGCATGTACTGCTCCTTGCCAACCTCAGGGCGTGGCTATGATCAACATGGCGGTATATAATTGGCTCCATATGGCGTGGCTACTTGTTTTGGTTGCGATTCAAGGGGTTGAATGCTGCTTGTTTTTCTTTGATTGTTTTCTGCGGCGTTTATTGCGTGGGGAGAAAAACGAACGCCTGTTTATTTTTCATAAGTGTCAAGGATTCGTCCTAAGCGGTATATGCGCGAAGTACAAACGTTTTTTGCAACGCCCCTTTAAAGGCTTCTGATTGTGGTCGATACACCATTAAAACGGGTCTGTTGGTAACTCACAGACCGTCGAAACGTTTTTGGTGGTGGGTGGCGAATTATTGAAAGATTTTGATGTCATCGGGATGAGACCACCCGGATATCCCAGTGGACCGTGATAGCCTCAAAAATGCTGATGGTGCTTCTCATGACATCCTTCGGTGGTGAGAAGAACCCGACTATATTCGGGACGTTCGAGCAGTAGACAAGAGGGGTCTCTCTGCCACTGCTCGAAACTCACCTCGTCACGAGGATCTCACATCGTCGGGCAAGCGTGAATTACATCCGGTCGGAAAAGATGATACCGATGTGGTTCGATAGCAGTGTTCAATTTGTAATATTACGCCTCAAACGTGGTCTCAGAATACTCGAAACGTCACAAAGGCACTTTCTTAGAGAGCCAGGTATGTGTTTGAAAATGTAGTTTTTTTCTAAATTGTGTCCTGGTTCCTTAGTGATACGCTTCGTTAATCATTTCTCGTATGCCGAGTAGATCGCATGTTAACGACTTAAGCGTCAAAGGTGACAAAAACGCACTTTGCCTCGTCGGAAATGGTTTTGTAAGCGGAACATGTATTGTAAACTAAATGTTTATAAAAAAAAATAAACGTTTACAGGGGCGCGAATGCTGCCGAGGGTTACCGCATTCTTGGCCCAACGATGCTTATCCAGTCACACCGTACATACCGCCTTTTCCACGGACTCAAAAAAGACGCCTCGAGATACAATGTGAATGTTGTTTTTTACGCCAGACACAACCTCAGCTCAGTGTGCTCCGCAGTCAAAAAACGCGCGAGAAAATACGATCATACGTCTCATAGCGGCTGCAGCATCAAACACGGAAGGCAGTTTGTCGCCTGCGTAGAAGGTGGGGTCTGCAAGATTCCGTTTTCCTGCCGGGGCGTGCGTACAAAGGACAGACTGGGCGTTGTCTCAACATATGACTACGAGAACACCACAGTTCTATGAAAGGAACCGTTCACACACATCTCGCGATGCATTGCCGGGATTGCGGATGCCAACCCCTTTTTACCAAAACGACAGTGATGTTCCGACTTAACCACAAACTACCCCGAGAAATGATGGACACGTACCACATCACACAAAACGGATCCTTGTGTGTGAGCCAGCCCACAGTGACATTGATGAGCATTGAGATCGGCTTTCTGGATCTCGGATAACTTGGCCGGTTTCGTGTTGAGTGAAAAAAGAAGCGCCAGGGCCACGGAGGCGCATGCCTGCACGAGCAGCAGCAGCATCATATGTATTTTCTTTTCAATAGAATCAGTTGCTAGTTCAGCGCTTGTCCCGTGTTTTCTCTGTCTGTCCTTCTGTGCTTGTCCCAGTCGCGCTGTAAGTTATGATGCTTATAAATTGCACGCAGTCCCACGACGCCGCCATGCCCTGCAAGAACGATGGAAACAGAGTGTAGATAACCACGCAAGAGGGCACCAATAAAATTTTGTGTTGAGCGGTCTCGAATTTAGCGAATGGATTAAGCACATTTTCTCTCTTTTTTTTTGTAGCGTGAGCTACACTGGCCGAGGTTGAGCAGTTTCGCGTGGCTCGCATAATGAGCCGTGCTCGGTGCTGCGCAAGCGCAAGGAGCAGTGACGTCACACGGCGCACAGCTGGCGCGCCGGAGCCGCCGCCACCGCGCGCTCCGCCGCCACCACGCGCGCCTCGCTGGGCTGCGCCAGCGCGAGGAGCAGTGACGTCACACGACGCACAGCTGGCGCGCCAGAGCCGCCGCCGCCGCGGGCTCCGCCACCACCGCGCGCGCCTCGCCTGTCTGCGCATTCCAGAGGAGTGGCGACATAGCCGCGGCAGACGCACTGGCGCCGGCGCGTGCCTAGTTGTGCGCCTCCGTTGCGCAGTAGCCAAGTCTGACGCTGCACCAGAGCCGCTTGATAGCGCCTCTCATTTTGTGCGCATAAGCTCACGCTACGTATATCCTGGCATAGCCGAGCTAAGCCACCACAATTTTTTTTTTTTTTTTTTTTGCGGTTGAATGATTTAACTAATAATCATTTGGTAAACAGGAATGCTACAAGGACATCACTAAGATACACACTTTGTTTTCTTGTTTCCACAAGGATTTCGGAATGCTTTGCAATGGTTCGAATATTCCTCTTTTTAATAATAGTGGGCACAAAATAAAGTTTATATTTGCCTGTAATAAATCTTTGTCACCTGCAGGTTTAGGTGTGGTAAGAAATGCATACCGGCCATCAGTCCAACAGACCTTCAAACCTTTAGGACCCCAGACCACTAAACCACGACCACCAGTGTCCCAAAATTCTACAAACCATCCGCCCAGTGAAACACTAAAAAAAAATCAGATGATCCCCTTTGATAGGGATGGTGCATCCGACATACTACAATGTGACATAACAACATGTACAGACCGAGAAAGGAGAGGATATAGGAAATGTTTTGTTGAAAATACCCACTCATGCCGCAAATCAAGTTTTTCGCAAAATAATTTTGTGCAGAAGATTGGGCCGATGGCGTGCTACGAGTTCGTACACATTGTTTTAAATATTCTCCAAACTGAGGTGGAATGGGTAAATTTAGAATTTCGAAGATGAGACACATCCTTATGTCAACGCTTTTAGCAAGGAGTTATTGTTCGATAATTTTTGTACATTAACACACAAACACAAACACACAAACAAACGGAGAAATCAGGAAGATAGTTGCCGCCAACGGGGCAGGAAAGGAGCTCTACAGCATTGCCGAACTCAACAGCAGTCAACACCTCAAGATGTCGTGTACAGGAAATGGGTTCTTGCAGTAGCGTGGTGTCAATCTGCCATATATCGTTGCTGGAGGAAAGGGGGCGGGGAATATAAACTGTTATAGACCTTTGCGAAAATCGCCTTCTGAGCTGTGTCATCTTTTTCTGCTGAGTTGTTGATCGCCTTCTGAGCTTTTGCTTTGCTGTGCGGTATATGGCACGCTGCGCATGCGTCCACAGTTCAGTGACTCAGCATCTTTAGCTCGGGTGATTAGAGGTGCAAAGGTCCCTACTCCGTTTCACATTACGTCCTACGGCAACCAACGCAACGACACAATAAAACCAGTCATGAAGCGCAAAAATTGCATCGTCGCGGCGCGTGTCGTCTTTGTGCCTTGACTACGACCGGCTGACCAATCACGCACAAAAGAAGAAGCGTGAGATCACGCCGCATTCGCTGTTTCTGACTAGTATAGCTGGTGATAGCGATCGCACAAAAACGAAGAGTATAGTTACCATGCCCTTCGTGAGTCTCCCTTCTATACTTCGTCTCACCCTACGATGGACTAAGGGCAAAAGCTACGAACCGCCAGATCCAATCACAAGCCACTTACAAATTGTGCTTTTTTCGCTTCTATGACCGTATCGGTGCCCGCGTCTCGGATCACAGAAGAGGGGACGGCTGGACAGTGGTTCGAATCGAAAAGCACTGAGTGATTCAACAATTTTACTTCGCAAAGAAAGCCACGACATATAGGCTCTTTGCAGCGTCGGAGCTATATAAATGATGCGGCGCTTTTAGATTCGAGCATCATTCGTCCACCCGTAATCAATGTTAAGCGTGTCATAGTATAGCGCGGAACGTGATTGGACCTGGCGGCCCGTGGCTTTGGCCTTTAGTCCATCGTAGGATGAGACAAAGTATAGTCGTTGAGAAGCGTCTGCCTGGCGGAGACCTGGAGTGTGGGCCGTCTGCTGCTACAGACGGTTACTCCAAGCTTGGTGGAAGACCAGGGAGATGTCTTAACGGCGCCGTCTTGCCGTTAAGCAAGTCTGTCGAAGATTCGTTCGAATATCTGACAAACGCATGAGGGGAGCTGGAGGAGCCGTCCTTATTCGTGAACATATTTTGAAGGATGCGGGGTGCCCGGCCGCACCTGCGCGATGAGCTACAACTCTATAGTGCTCCGCCGGGAGATGCGCGAAGCCGGAGTGGAATTTCGACCGTCTTTTTTGCTTTCTGTTGACACCTCTTTTCTTTGATCCTGAGTTCACTAATAATGACAGAAATTAAGGCGTCGAAAAACGGGAATAACATACGCCATATTATCAGGATAAATTACGGTGTCTTGTGGCCGGCAGCTAAGAATATACGACCCGTGATGACGAAATAAAAAATAAATTGAAGGAAAGCTGGGTTCGCTTGCGGCACATGGTGTACGATGTTCGCTTGCACCACTGCTCAGTTGTCTTCAACTTCGTCTGCGTGGAAATATGCCAGCTACGGTATTTATAATTTTAGAATATCGTAATTCGTATGATTTTTAAGTGTCAATTTTAAAAGTATCTGTTCTAGATTCATGCGTGACGACATTCCAGATCGGCCAAATAATAAGGTTCCCAATGTATATGCAACTGAATGTCAGTCAACCTCATTGGGTGTCTCGTGTTGCAGCTGTATTTAAGAAATGTAGCCAGTGCAGTACAACCTCTAGCCTGGGGTCCTTAACGTGCATCTCGGAGAAGTGAAATAGGACCGCACGCCGCTACAAGAAAAAAGAACGGCAGCTTTCAAGAGCTGCATACCAAATACATCACCATTACTACACAACACTAAGAATTAACAAAAGTCAGCTGAAATAAAACGACGCTTGTACGCAAATTATATTTTCATTTCAATGCTAGTAATACCATAGATAATATGTAAAGCTGAACGAAAACTTCATTTTTTTTTTACCGTGCAATGCAGTTGCAGATGATACACTGAGCCTGCTATGAGCATGTGTACCACGTTCGCATGACGATGGTTGTGGTTGAATCAAAAGAAAGATGAAGAGAAATCGACAGTTTCATGAGGAGGGCGAACGAGTGGGAACGAAAATGATTCGAAGCCTGCTGATGGCCCACGACGGACGGTGGCGGGCAGAGCTCCGAGCAGATAAACCAGCCGCAAAGCTCGTCAAAAGGCACCCATTCAGTGATGGGCCTCGACATGACTGTCTGTTCTTCACCTGTCATCACATCACATCATCATCATGTCCGGCGCCCATGTTCCGGAGGCCGCCGAGGCGGAAAAAGTAATTGTACTAAAGGGAAAAACCAAAGTGGGAGTGATAGGAACCCTGCTCTCATTTGATTAGTTTTTTGTATTCTTCCTTTTGATGAACATAATTTGTCTTAATACTTGTTTTTTTATGAAATTATGTTATTTTTTTAATACAATATTTCTTTTTTTTTTGGCCTACCATGTTGTCTGGTTGTCGTCTCCATCTCTCTCCCTTATAGATGTGAAAGGTAAAACGTCATATTTTACGTCATGTTAATGATATCATTTGCATTTGGATCGATTTCATTTTCGTTCAGGCTCCTAATTTGACAAATATTATACATGAATATAGCGAATAAAAATAGTTATTCGACAGGCTTTTAATATCGTTAAAAGTGGTACATTTTATAATATAGTGTAATTACAAAATCTCAATATCACTGGCTTCGCAGTGTGCGGATTATGTTTGTTGACAGTGTAGTCCCATGATTTTGCATTCTATAATTGCTTCCTTATAGTTAAGTTAAAAAATTACTTCACAGCGAATTATGTATATTTTTGAAAGTATTTGGAACATCGTAGAAAGCACCGAGGATAGACACGGGGGAGCGATGTAGGGAGGAATATTTTTCAGCTGTCACACTTAGGAAAAAAAATATTTAACAGTTTGTATTTCGCGAATTTCCCAATTTCAAAAGGTATGCTGACAAAAATGTATTTATTACTGAGACGACAGACTTGCCCACTTCCACCGCAGCCTCGCAAACCACCGGGGAACGCTCCAAAGCGTTCTATCTGTGCTCATTACAGTCTGTGGTTCCCGGTCTGACAACAGTATCAAGCTAGTGTAACTTTTATATTAAATTACTGTACTTTGAATAGTAGGTAAACAAAGTATAGATATAATGCTTACTTTTTGCGAATGCGTTTTTATTTTATTTATTTTTTGCGATCGGTTTAGAACATATAAAGCAGTAACCCACTAGTAATAACAAGCTGGGCCTCCATGGCGATACTTTTTATGTAATGACGGCGGAAGTTAAACATCAACTTCGACCGAAATGTTTGGGGGAAGAAAGTTAGCTGCAGGTGTGAACACCAACGCCTATTGCTTGCTACCATTGTCTGAATCCACTATACATTTAATAAATCATCTTGAAATGTAGCACTTGCTCTGTGTTGCTGCCCTCGCCCCTTCAGAGTCCGAAATATTCATTCAGTTTTAGGAAGGAGTGCTAAATGGTGTGGCCATAAAGTCATAACATGAAGTGGTGAATGCGACAGTTATTAAGTTTAAATTCACTTGTGCATAGGTAAAGAAAGCAAACAAGGTATGTATGGAAGAGAAGACGGACATGCGGAGCATTTAATTCCGGAAAATCAGCGAGTTATATCACACAACAAGTATTTACGACTTGTTCTAAACAAGTAAGTATTCGTCTTGTATCTTTATAAACTTCCCCTCAATATTATGGGCGAGAAATCATTTGAACGCGGATACTGTGATTTCGTTTCTGGCTGCTCTAAATGCAAAAAAAAAAAAAATCACCATGTCAATAGCTGAGTTCAGAAATGATTAGAAAAAAAAATCTTAAAAACCATAAGCAAAGAATATTTTGTTTATCTGTGGCAGCTTGCATTATCGTTTTCTTAAGTTTTATTTTTACGAGGAATTTCCCGAACTTGAACACGCTATCTTCGATAAAAAATGTTTACTTTCGTTTGCTCACCATTTTTAAAAGGACTAGCTTACTTTGCATGAATATACACAATCTCACGTTCGGCATGTAATTAGCTCTGATGTTGCCGGGGGCTTGGTTTTGATGTATTTTATTAAAAAAATGTTTTGATTTCAGTTTTTCTTAAGAATCAGTTGGAGTTGTTCTTCCAAAAAGTGAAAATACTTTTTGATGCATATTGATTTGTAGTACTTTTGAGCGTGTGCTTGCCATTGTGATATTTAATTTGTATTCTAGGCGCGTATGAGCGGGTTTCGGAAATGTTTGCGCATTTTGGAATAGAAAAAGCGGAAGAGTGAAAAAAAAATATCTCCGTCCTTTTGAGAGAAGTTCAAGTGGAACTAGCTTTTCTGTATAAGCTTGCATTAATGCGTACTCAACACGGTTATAAGTTTTCAATACTTTTTGCACTCTTCAGATATCCGACCACAGTTTCCCTTGCCAATGTAGTGTCAATGCATCGTGTATATCTTCTCGAAGCAGGGTGAATGTGACAGTAAACACAAACTTACATACAGAGGCGGAATTCAAAAGAGTTTTATTAGGGTAAGTTTGTGTTCTTATGAAGCCATGCGATGATGAAGAAGGATAAACTTCTTGCATTATGTTTGTCTACCGCATTTTGTACGCAAAAATGCTCTCGAGTTTTTGTAGGGTATATATGTTGCCTTTATTTTGTGCCTGAAATAATTTTACTACTCAGAGGCTGGTAAGAAAAAAAGGTTAGAAATGCCACAAACTTACACTTAAAATAGTACCCTTACATTCGACCACAGGTTAGCCTTCAGCTCTGACACCGAACGCATAATATCAGAAATACGATGCGTAGTGCAGATATGTAGAGCCATATATGCGCACCCGAAAATAATCTTTTCGCGTAAGTAATTCCCTTAGTAGACCGGGCTGTTCCAAGCGAAACTGTGGATATTCGATATAAGCATTACTTCCGGTCGCTCCTGGCTACAATACCCAGAGGTATCTAATGACCCACACTGTTTATATCAGCTAAAACACGCAAAGCAGGTTTTGATATTAAGAATGAGTGACTAAGGATTACGAAAACCATTTTTTGTTTTGTTTCATTGAACGACATAAACCGTGTCCTGTAAACGCACAGGCGCATACACAATGCAACCGACAAAGTGAGCGAGCATTCACTTGTTCACTTCACTCGGTATATTTCGTTGACTCGACCGCTGAGTTTGTTAACACTAATGATTTCACTCTGTGTTACAACTATCCTGCTATCGGATTATTGGCTTACCTTGAAGAAACTGTAATCTAAATATTTATCTCTGACATGGTTGACGACCTGGCTAAACTGCGCTGCAACGCCTAGCGAGCTCTACCCTGTCTCACTGCCCGTAGGTGTGGGTATACTGTTCCATGAACATCGTATGAGATGTCGGGATAACAGCAGGCCACGGCGCTCTAAGCCTATGATGATCTACTCATGGATCAGTGAAGCACACACGAATGTTCGTCGAAAAAGCATTTTTGGGTGACTGTCGGACTTTGGGATTTTTATTGCGCCCTTAGTATATAAAGATTATATGTATATAGTGCAAGAGGCACAGTACATTTTGACACATTAGGCTATTGGGAAACTAAAGAGTCTAACTAGGATATCAAATTAGAAAGAAAGCTGACTGTTTTCAGAATTTTAGGAATTTTTTTCTAAAACACGAATAATAGTGTTCGGTCGCTTTCGATTTGCAGCAGTTGGTCCCGATTGATTCCCAATCCACGCGCCAATAATAATAAAAAATAAAACACTTATAATTTTAGAAGTCGTTTTTGTTAGCTCCTGTTGACCGACATTGTTAACAAATGTCTCCTCCTGGGCACTTTCGCGACACCGGACAAGGATATAAAAGGAAGTTAGCAGATGTCGCGTAATGAGATTATTGATCTCGCTTCAAGCGATACGCCTCAACAGACGGGGGGAATTCGGCCGACCAGAAAATAAAGCTCATTGAAATTTTTCCGGCAGCACGTACGCCATGCGATCTCCTTTTTTTCGCTTCGCTCAACAGCGTGACGCGAATGGAATTAGAAGGGCTCCTGCACCGGGAGCGCGGTAAAGAGCAGGGGAACATTAATTAGAGCGGCTCCGGAAGAATGAGCTGTGAGGCGAACGTTGCGCAGTTAACTCAATATGACAACCTAAGTAGGGAGCTGGAAGAGGCGAAATTTGGGTGGGGGCAATAAAATCGAAAGATAAAGTGTTTCCCGGCCTGACTGAAAACGTCCGGAATCGATTTCCTAGATAAAACGTGAGTCATAATGCATTAAATGTGATCTCACTTTAGTTCGAACAAGTTGAGCGATTAGTCAAACCTTAAGCACTATACATAACTCTTTTTCTAAAGCATATAAATCGTGACATCCACTAAATTGACCTTTTTACGGGGGGGGGGGGGGGAAGGAAAGTTTTTTAGCATTTAAATATTGTGACTTTTGTCTATGTTGTGCAGGAGAAATTTACCCAGCGCGCTGTGAGTTCCATCCTGATCATTTTAACGAGCCAAGCGCACTGGTGATAAGACGAAGGCAGCAGGCCGATTCTATGCTTTGATATTTTGAAATCAGAAGAAGGTGGAACTGAACCCGTGTTCGCAACATAAAAAAACATTATACAAGGCGGCGGGCATTTGCAAAGTTTAGGTTAGTAGAAAAGTAATTTAAATTTGCATGATGCAATTTATAAGATCAATAAGTTTTTGCTATTTACTCACTGTGAGGGTGAATCGAAACGGAAATATTACTAGCACAACAAAAAAGAAAAATGAAACTGCAATGAACATTGAAACTTTGACAAGCAGCCAAATGCGAAGACGCAGAGAACAGACTTCAGCGGGTAAATTTCTTTTTTGGGGCGTAGCTCCTTAGGCGCTAGCCATGTCCGTCCGCCGTCCGCCGTCCGCCGTAGGCCCGGCGTCGGGTGCTCGTGCTTCTGCTCGTGAGATCACGTGCTCATGAGCACGGGAGCACATGCTCACGTGCTCGTGTAGGGCAAAAAAAAAAATTGGAAAAAAAAAGATGAAATAAATTATGAAAAAAGAAAAAGAAGAAAAAGAAGAAAACTACACATTCTCCTACTGACATGAATGAAAAGGCTCAAAGAAAAAGAAGAAAAAAAAAGAGTAGGGGGTTCTGAGATGCCATCCCATCTGTCTGCTTAAAAAAAGAAAAAGAAGAAAACCACACATTCTCCTACTGACATGAATGAAAAGGCTCGGCATGCTGCGGCTCGTCGTCTACGCAGACAAGCACCACCAGAGCTTCGCCCCAAGCAACATCATTCACCACGTGGAGATGCTGGTCAATTTTTTCTTGGCGTTCCAGATTCAAAATCTGAAGCGTAACAACAATCAAAAGAGAAAGTTTTTGTTGTTTGCTGGAATAAACTCGAACTAACACTAATGCCGCCATTCTTGAAGGTTCACATCGTCTAGGTAACTTCTGTACTAAAAACAAAACAAATAAAAAACACAATGATTAACATAAAGTTTCTTCGGTACAAATAGAAGACCGTAGTTTTTGCATCGGGTTTGGGGGGTCTCGCCTGGAGACTGGCCATCGGTCGCCTCAGCGTAAACATTTTCATCCTCCGTCACGTAGGCGCTGCCATCTTGGAATCACGTGACGCGGCCACCATTAAGGTGCTTCAACTTGTTGCACCGCTCTCCCTCCGCGCAGGCACGTAACCAGGATTTTGTTTCAGGGGGGGGGGGGGGGGAGGGGGCCCGCCCATGACAAAATGATGTATGAGGGGGTGGGAGAGAGGAGGTCCCAGCAAAAGGGAAGATTTCGGGGGAGGGGGGCCGGGCCCCATGCCCCCCCCCCCCCCCCCCTGGATACGTGCCTGCCTCCGCGCCTGGGCGGATGCGATGTATTCGTGCTTTCCCCCGCGTTTCACCGAATTTTCTTGCCTTACTTTGTAAAGCGTTGTCCGATACTCACGTCTACTGCCTAATTGCGTTGCACCAAAATGCGCACAACGTCTGCTGTTCACTTTCTAGCTTGAGTTGGCTACTTCTACCGTCGTCGTATACCGAATGGGCGTGAGGATTGTGGGGTTCTTTATGGAGGTCGCTCTACTAATAATTGCCGCCCGATCGGTATGCGTTTCGCGCGTCATCCAGGGAGTGACAAACCACAACGAGAAGACAGCGAATCGGTTTACTGTACTTCCCGGTTTCCCTTCGTCGAGAGCCGGCAGTCCGGGCCTGCCGACCCTTGCTGTCGCCCGTCGATCAGAGCTCGCAGTCGGAATCCGTGTCCAGACCTGCGGATCGTCCTTCTCACGCCAGCGCTACGTAGGCTGGCTGTCCCGGGCTATCATAGTCCGAGTCTCGCTGCGGAAGCACCCCGGGACTGTCATGGCCCAGGTTTGTATGGCCAGGGCTCGCCATTTCCTCCTCCCGGTCTAGCTCCAAACCTCGCTGATGGACCGCTCCGGGGTTCGCCATGAGCCAGACCAGGCGGACTGGCTCCATCGTTCCTGCCCAGCTCCATTCTCGCTCAGCACGCACTGTCTCGCGCCACCTCGAGTCTTCTCCACCGACCGTCTGTCACGTGCCCTCTGCCTCGTCTTCCACCCTCGTCTCCCACAGTCTCCCCTCTCAAGGGCCGGACTTCGGTGGACTTCCGATAAACGGGACTTGATGGGCCTCAGAGAGGAGTTCGTCCACGTCGATGGACTGGGGAGGCAGGTGGACACTCTGGTCGGCACCGTGTGAGGTGTCGAAGAGGCGGCCGCCGTTGTCGTTGCCGTAGTGGCCACGTAGCAGCGTCCGAAAGCGGCGTAGGTGGTGGTGGGATCCTCGGCGTCGGTCTTTCTTGGTGCCGGCATCAGCTGGCACTTCTAGCGAAGCCGGCACGCAATGCCGACCTGTCCCTCGCTCGCTGTCCCACTCACCGCGATGCAGCCGGGGGCCTGCTCTAAGCTGGCCCCCCCGACGCGGACAGACCTGCCCCATTCCGCTTTGAGGTCGCAGCGGGCTTAGAACTGCCCTCCTGAACCGTTCGTCAGGCTGAACAAGTGTCAGCCACCCTGAGCACTTGGGAAAACGAATGGGCCCGTGTTTCCTCCTGGTGGGCTTCCTGGGTCACGTCGTCTATGGCCGTCTTTCCAAGAAGCCATTATGCGCAGAACAAAGTGTTAAAACAACAAACAACGAACAAATACTCTGCCGCAGATTGTGGGAGTGGCCATAGCCTCCACCATCAAATTGCTTGCCGACGGGTTCGTATACCATGCGGCTAACTCGGCGAGTCCGCATTTCAGAGCTCCCGCCTGGGTCGCCAGGAACAGGGGATTTCTTTTGTCCTACCGCAACCTCATGTTAATCGTCTTAATCATCGCGACGACGGCAGTATCCTTTCAAGTCAGCGATGTGAACCGGGCAAGACTCCGCGTTTGTATCTCGTTGAGTAAGCCTAGAAGTAAGACACGATGCTCGCGTCTTTACCTCTTAGGGCCATTTCACCTCGGAGCAAGCGATATGTCAAAACCTTTAGCTGCTTTGCTTAAAGAGTGAGTTTCCCTCAGTACTAGTTAACGGTGGTGTAAACCTAGTCCATCTTTTGCGAAAGCGAAAGGGTCCAAAGCCTGTGGCGGAATGGCGATATACCATACCCGCATTCCGCAACGACTACGTGTACCATGTGCTACTCGATGTAAGTGTCAGAGTCTCGTTCCGTCCACGTCCATACGAGCTCTAGGGACTGATCGGTCCTCGGAGGTGGCGGCAGCTCAGCGAGCGAGCCCGCTTGAACCGTTCACGCCTCAAGGCAAGCTGTGCAGCTACAAGCCCACCCTAAATCTCTACCGCCTCATTCCCGGCCAGGTCGTGACGCGCCATAACTTATTAAAAGTCTTGCTTTCACTGCCACCACCGGATAGACTGAAGTCGCAAAGCATCCTTTAAGTCGGCTCTGTAGTTTTCTATAGGGATGACCCCCCCCCTGAAAAGAGAGCCGTTCCTCTGTCCTTCGTGGATTTTTGGAATGGCGCGAAGCAACTAGCCGTCTTGGCCCAGCATTTACAAATCATAGTGGTCATTAACTCGCCTGCCAGCGTTCCCGGTGTCAACTGGTATCCCCGCAATTTTTCCGACACCCGCTGACAATCTCGTCCGCCAGTGTTCCCGGTGTCAACTGCTATTCCCGCAATTTGTCCAACACCTACTGACAAAAACCCATCTGCACTCCGGGCCTCGATGAGCGCTTACTTGCTTACCGCATTGCGCCAAGCCTACATCCTAAATCTGCAATGAGTCCTGGCTGTTTCCCCTCCTACAAGTCGTTATCCTGCCTTCCCGCGAACATGCAGTGCCTCTCTTCTGCCTCCGAAGACGACTTTCTTACATTTTAACCGCGCTCCTCGTCTTCCCCTCGGTTACATCATCTCCTGCCAACCACTACTCTTGGGTCCCCAAGAGAGCGCGTCCGGAACCTCGTCCTTCGAGCCCTTTAAGTACTCGATTCGAGGAGACACCTGCTGAGCTCTGCTGTGAGACAAGTCGCCAAAATTCCACCATATTTTGTCTCAACGGGCAACGTTAGCGTTAGTGAACGACCCGCTCGACGAATCCGTGGCCCTCCCTGGGGACGGCTAGAAGCAGAGGCATACCGAACGGGCCCCACGTTGGGCGCCATTTTAATGTGGGGTTCATTATGGATGTCGCTCTAGTAATAATCGCCGCCCGATCGATATGCGTTTCGCTCGTCACCCAGGGAGTGACATAACAAAACGAGAAGACAGCGAATGGGTTTACTGTACCTCTCGGTTGCCCGTCGTCGAGAGCCGGCAGTTCGAGCCCGCCGACCCTTGTTGTCGCCCGTCGATCAGAGCTCGCAGTCGGAGTCCGTGTCCAGGCCTGCGGCTCGCCCTTCCCACGTCCAGCGATGCGTAGGCTGGCTGTCCCGGGCTATCATAGTCCAAGTCCCGCTGCGGAACCAACGCGGAATCGTTATGGCCCAGGTCGGTATGGCCAGGGCTTTCCGTTTTCACCTCCCGGTCTTGCTCCAAACCTCACTGGTGGACCGCTCCGGGGTTCGCCATGGGCCAGACCAGGCAGAACGGCTCCATCGCTCTTGCACAGCTCCAACCTGGCTTAGCGCGCACTGTCTCGTGCCAGCACCTGTCTTCTCCGCCGACCGCCTGTCATGTGCCCTCTGCCTCGTCTTTCACCCTCGTCTCTCACAGGATGAGTCAGCAGAATCAGCATTAGCACAGAGCCACATTGATTTTGTAGGTGACTAAGACATGACGTGGGTTCAAAGGTATATTGCTTATGGCAACTGAAGTTTGTTTACTAATATGTCGGAACATTTGCATTAAGAGTATCGTATATTTATGTCGCGCATTTAGGATCGAAAGGTGTCAAGAGTAGTCAGCGTAAGGAGGCTATCTGTGTTTTCTGGAAGTATCATCCGTTGTATTCATAATACATCAAAAGCCGCTTTTATGGAGCATGTGAGAGAACTCGAGGAGGAGATAGGCAACGAATGTCTAACTTGAATTTTGTATGAGGCGGGGAATAATTGTGCCTCAGCATCAGGATATATGTTTGTTCATAAAATCACACCTTCATACCTATGAAGTTCTCAACCCTTTTTGCGACGTAAACATTCGGTTGGTAGGTTTACTTATGAAGTTTGAGAAATGTATACCGTGCTCGGTCCGGCAGTCTGTCAAGTGATTTATTGATTGTTTTAGAGCAGGCTCTTAAGCGCCCGTTTCTGCCTTGAGCAGCGTCGGCGTCGCCGTCGCCGTCGGCGTAACCGCAAGGTCACGTGACCCCCCACCCCCGAGGTCACGTGATCCCCGAGGTCATGTGGCCCCCCAGGTCACGTGACCGCCCCGAGGTCACGTGACCCCCCCCCCCCCCCCGCGCCTCCTCCCCTCCTCAAGAGCTGTACTTTAATTCGGCGTTACAACGAGTTGTAAATAACTTTCATTTTTTACATAACCAGTTCAATCCAATTAAATTATTTTAACATAAAAGTTGGGACTTCCCGCGTGACTGCCACAAACAGCTTTACGGTAGCGGGTTTTAGAATAGCATACATCATGAAATAGTGTCCTTTCTGTTATCCTATCCAAAAGGCGGTTTGGGCTCGATGCAAGCACAGTAATGGCAACATTTTTTTTTTCTTTTTGCTAACGCAAGAAGTTTGCATGCGCTGTTCTTACTTTTGCTAATAATTGGGGTCCGCAATATTTACGCCGAAAAAAAGCCATCTGCATGATGATCACCCGAGTCCAGGGTTGTTGATGGCAAAAAGAGGTTTACTTTTAGTGACTGGTGGTGCCAACATTTACAAAGCAAATATGTTAAAAAAATAAAGATTTTTTAACACATGTCTGTGAAGTGGTGCCTAGCGCTAGACTTCAGCCAAACTTTCCAAGGTAGTTCTCCTGCTCCCAATTTGGCCAATTTTTCGGAAGACAAATGCCAGACTTCATTGGACGGGCCAGTTACGTAAACCATATCTTGAGTAAGCAATTGATTTTCATATAAAATAATTTATTTCCTAGAGACAATATTGTTCAATGCTGCTTATGAGTACTTTGGAAAGTTTGATAATTTTAGAAATTTCATACTTGGCCTCGGCCGCACTTTCGAAATATTGCTCAAGTATTTAATTAAAAAAATAAAAATCAAACAAGTCGAGACGATACTAGTTGTTTATATAAATTATCTGCGTCGTTATACGATACGTTTTTATTCTGCAAAGTTCACTGAAAATTGGGTGTCGACGAAAACAGAACAGTGAGTAGTAAACTCGCGAGTTCATCTGTTCTGCACGATTCTGCACATTGCTAATCAAGTTGTCATTATGCTTCTTCACATTCACAAAACTTCATTAGTTTTTTTCTTCATTTTTTTCTGGAAACTAGAGCCATCGGGTACAGCAGTAGATGATGGTAATCTTCCCTGTTCATCGGTCGGACGTTTCGCAAACGACCGTAATCAGGTGCATCAAAGTAGTTTGTTAAAAAGCCTGCAATTTAGGCTCATAAACACTTCGTAGTCCTCAAAGTGGTTCAATACCACCATTTGATTGATTGTGTGCCACAAAGTAAAGAATTGTATGCTACAATTAAGCAAAAACTACGCAAAACAGCAACAGAGCCGCGTGCACGTTGGAACTGAAACCAACCAAGTTGAAGCAACCTAATGCCGCCGAGTGCATCAGCGCCCTCTATCCGCTGGTTAGGCAACTACTGAGATTAAAAGATATATACGAAGACGGTGCCTTCGGTGTCGGAGTGCCTGGCTCGGGAACCAGCTGGAGGTCATTGGAGACGGCGGCGGCATACATCTGCGGAACCCCCTCCCGAAGAGCGACGGCGCCCGAGGGCCTGCATGTGCCGCGGCAGAGCTGGACGGTCACCTCGAGTGGGAGACCGCCCACGTCGGGGAGATGCTCCCGCCTATCTGGTGTGCGGCGGCAGCAGGGACAATGGGGAAGAAACTGGGAGCATGGATGACGAGCCAAGACGGACGCTCGTGGTGGTGCCGACCGCGACGTCGAGTCCGGTGACGGCGCGGTAACATGGTTCGGACTTAGTCCCCGGATTCGACCATCGACGGCGACGTCACCAAAATGCAGTGTCGATCGTCACCGAAATGACGATCGACATTCAGTATACAGTGGTGACGCACCCCTCCCAGTTTTTCTCGACGACCTTTGCCGATGCCGAAACACCCCAGCGGAATGTGAATGGAATAAGCCCTTTCTGCCGAAAGCTATGCGTTGCTGTGTCAGGTTCATCCTCAGACAGGAGACTGGGAAATCGGGAGAGAACCCTACAGGTTTCAAGCTATGAGGTTTTCGCTTTACTGTTCGAGAAGACCTTGCACCCCCTATCCGACTAGCTCGGAGCGAGCTCTTTAAGTTTGCAGAGCCTCAAAAAGTTCCTTTTGAAATTCGTTTTGACAAACTTCGCACGCTAAGCGAGTGGTTTGTCTGAGGCAGCTGTCTGAGGCAGCTGATGCTGCCTCAGACAGTGTTAAATAATCTTTCTCATATGTAAGGTCACTAGTAAACCATGCCTAATATATAATATTCAGCAGCTCGCGCAGAAACAAAGCAGCAGTAAAATCTTATTTTTATTCACAAATATTCGCTGCCTCATGTTAAGAAACGAAAAAATGTTCAGTATTCTGGAAGATGTCAATTTTGATATTGTTGCGCTGACCGAAACATGGCTGAAGCCACATATACGCGATGATGAGCTTTTTTTTAATCGTCTTAACATTTCTATCTACCGGAGGGAAAAACCACTGCTACGGGGTGGTTTTGTTTTTATCAGTGTTAGACGACACGTTTTTTTTTTTTGGTATCCAGCTACAGTCCAGTCTAGAACCTACTTGTGTTTGTCTTTGTTGAAATAAAATTAACTCACTGCTTTTTGTTTGGTACCGGCCTTCCAGTAGTGATTCTACATTCAAAATTGGATTGCACGAAGCCCCTTTGAACATCATTACGCGCGTTCCAAAAGCGATTATTTTATTGCTTGTAGATTTCAACTTTCATAATATATGCTGGTCTGGTCTCAAAGCTACCGCATCGCACAATTCTAGTGAGTTTCTTGAGCTATGCTTCCTGTTTAACTAAACTCAGATAGTTCAAAGCCTCACACGTTGTGACTATATGCTCGACCTAGTATTCATGTCCTCACTCGATCTTTTTCAATTTAATATATTACACAAACGGGATTAGTGAGCACAAACTGCTGCACCTTTTGCTGTCTGTGACTGTGTTAAAAGGTAAAAGAGGATTTCAATAAGGCAAATATTTCGTCAGAAATTAGTCATTTGACCACTTTTTCAAACGTATCAAATGACTTTTGATCTAAGAAGCGTTGAAGAAGGTTGTCATTTATATAAAAATAATATAACCGAACTTATTGAAGCATTTGTGCCTACTGCATGAATTTGAAGCGATGACTGCCAGCCCTGGTGTAATAAAACCGCAAAGTCGCTAGACCATAAAAATACGCCTTTTTGATAAAGCAAAAATGACAAACTCGCCACTTATCTGGAAAAAAAATATCATACTAGTCTTAGATCGTATAGTCGTCTGATGAAATCCTCAAAATTAAGGTAATCAAATCAGGAACTACCAGCCAAACCTTGAAGCAACCCCTAAATATTTTGATATTTAATGTCGCCGAAATGTAGCAATCTTGTTATACAATTGGTCAATGCGAGTTGCCACCCCGTGGACAAAAAAACAGAAAACAAACCGTGCCCAGAAGTAATGATATATTGCTTCGCTTAACCTTTTTACAAGCGAAAGCTCTTTAAACATGTATGAATTACCAGCTGCCCAATACGAACCATAGCTCTATCAATGTTTCGTTAGCGGGTATTTTGTCAATCATCTAAGGCCTCCAAGTTTCTGCTTCTTAGAGTCTAGATAGCCCAGATAAAGTATCGCCCCCACCCCCCAAAAAAGTACCGAACATGTATGAAATAAAATTGTTGGCTTGGTTTTTAATCAGTCACTATTCGAGGGTCGTTTCTTCTAATTCGAGAATGTGGAAGATCGTTCAAGTTTATAAAAATGGTGATCGCTCCTCGCCTAAACAATCGACCCATTTCCCTAACTTCAGTGCCACGGAAACATCTCGAGCATAACATTTACTTCTAGGTCATGTCACATTTATTTCGCAATTACATTGTCGTTATGAACACCGACATGGATTTTGCTGAGTATATACCTGCGAGACACAACACTTTGAATTTACCCATAATATCCATCGTAACTCAATCTCGTAACGAAGCCGACACTATATTTTGGACTTTTTCAGGGTGTTTGACTGTGTTGCTCTTTTCCGTCTAAGTTCAACGATTTCTCGCCTACATTTAGATCCTCAAAGTCTTATCATCAATACGCGGTTTTTTAGCACCTCGTGTCTACAATACACCGTAGTAAATGAACAGGAACCTTACTGATTTGGTTAATGTAACAGCCGGTGCACTTTAAGGAACAGTCATCGGTCCTCTTATTTTTGAAATTTTTAATAATGATATTCCTAATTTAATTAATTTTAATATACGTGTCTTTGCTGATGACCGTGTCCTGTATGGAAAAATGAGTTCCTATAATGACCAAGCAGTCCTATAAGAATACCTAATTCATGTTCCTATATGGAGTAATAACTGTCTCATGTCGTTAAATATGGAACTGTCATCGGTCCTCTTATCTTTGAAATGTTTAATAAGGATAATCCTAATTTAATTTATTTTAATATACGTGTCTTCGCTGATGACCGTGTACTGTATAGCAAAATGAGTTACCATAATGACCAAGCACTCCTATAAGAATACCTAATTCATGTTCCTATATGGAGTAACAACTGGATCATGTCGTTAAATATGTCCAAGTTCAAAGTCGTCCGCTTTTATTAAAAAAAAAACAATTTATAATTCTTACACTTGCTAGATAACGAGGTCTCTGAAGTAGCCGAGAATTACAAATATCATTGTGTCATTTTAACTTCTGATATGACATGATATGACCACTTTAACATCGTTTCTTCGAATGCGGTAAAGAGACTTAGTTACATTTGGCACCGCATGTGTGCTGCCCCACCTAAACTTAGGAAGCCTGATAATAAACTTTTATTAGGCCAAATTTAGAATACGCTGCTGTAATCAAGTATTCCCATAAAAATTACCTGATCACTCAGCTGTAACGGGTCCGAAACAGAGAAGCCCAGGACATTTTATCGAACTACAATTATGTTGCTTGCGCCTGTGCAATGAAAACAAGCTTAATGTTATCTTCCCTCGAATCTCGTCAAAAGGTAACCCCCTTTGTTTACTTCATAAACTCTGTCATTGCCATCAAATCTTTAGAAGTACAACACTACATAATCCCGCATGGTCGTTTTGTCGCATAAACAACTCCTGCAATTTTCGTTGCTTACCTGGTTTCACTAACTCAAATAAAAGATCACTTTTGCTACTCACAATTGTGGATTGGAAACTCACATGTACGTAACGCGTTACTGGTAACGAGTTACTTATGCCTATTTAATTTTTTTGTTAGCGAGTGACGTATTAGGTTATTTTTTTAGAAAGTGAGCGAGTAACGTACTTAGTTACTTTTAAGACCAAGTAACCAGTAAGGGTATTTCGTTACTTCTGATGAGTATTGTTTACAACAACGTTTAGACTGTCTCGTTTTAACTCTAACCCGAGTATGCGTCAATGCAAGACAGGCAGATGGGCAACCCAAAAATAACTAAACAGTATAAGAGCATAGCGACCGTTATCGTTGAACAAATCAGCCGAACTCTACAGCTCGCAATGTCCTTCACCTAGAGAACGCAATGAGGTTCGTTGGTTGAACATTCTTAAATCTGGTAGAAACCGAATGAAAGTCCGGAGATATCCAACGCGGGAAGGCACAGAATTCATTGCCAATTTAGAACTTTAGTGGCGGATAGAACAAAAGAAAAGAGGGGAATCCCAGATTCACCAGCTCTTCCCGAAGCACAACACTGCCGTTCCTTCGAGCGCGTCAGTACAATATCACTTCAGCGTCGCCCAAGATGTATTCTCAATGAAGCGGGGAAGCAGAACTAATGAAAAATTGTAGAGGCAGCTACTGCACAAATGCCATAACAGAAAAGAAAAACAATAAACCATGAAACAAAAACAGTTGTGTATTTGGTCGTCAAAGCAACGAAAAAAGTAGCTCGCTACTTTCGAGGTAAAATATCGCATTCCTTTTGAGAATCGATAACGAGTAACGTATTTAGTTACTTTTTGAGCGAGTAACGAGTGATTACATTTTTGCGGTGACGTATATATACATGTCTGACTGCAACAATCTCAGAGACGCAGGTATGCCAATTGCCGCACCGGCAATGTTTAAAAATTCAGTTATCTTACATTTTTGTACAGACGTTCAAATTCCAAACGAACTATTGTGTTGGTGTTCTTTGTTAGAATAGTGAGTGTTCTTTTGTTTATTTTGTTAATTGTGATTATTTGTTGTTTTTTTTTTCAGCGCAAGCTTATTCTCATTTTTCTAGGGTAAGTTGTTGGGCTAGTTGTTTCATTTTAGTGAAACATATAAAATAGAGAAAAAAGACAAGGACAAGACGTATACAGGACAGGTGCTAACTTTTAACTAGTTTTATTCAGGACAAGCAAACATATATACACAAGACAGGCAAAGCAGCACCACGTAAAAGTTGATAAATATTTTACCCGATCATTCAAAATCTGAAATTCATTGCTATGACGCTTAATAGAAGTGTTGCTGACACATGCCGTCCTACTTCTTTTTATAAAGAATGACCCCCATAGCTCTCGAGCGACCGTCTCTCGGCTTCTTCCCAGTATCCTTATCTGCTGAAGTCGCGGGACACAGCCACACGTGTTGCAATGTATAGGAAAATGCGAGCCATATTTATTTTTTACATATAATGCGTGCTCCCGTGCTCGGTCATTGATGCGTCGCCCGTCTGGCCGATGTATACACGGAAGCACGCATTATGAGTGAAAAATAAATATTAAGAAACACGTCACTCCTTACGTGGACTGCACAGTGGGTGTGGTCTACGAAATCCAACTGGGTTGTGGAAAGGTATACATCGTCCAGACGGGGCTATGCATATATGACCAAGCACGGGAGCACGCATTATCAGTAAAAAATAAATATGGCTCGCATTTTCCTATACATTGCAACACGTGTGGCTGTGTCCCGGGACTTCAGCAGATAAGGATACTGGGGAGAAGCCGAGAGACGGTCGCTCGAGAGCTATTGGAGGCATTCTTTATAAAGAAAAGTAGGACGGCATGTATCAGCAACACTTCTATTAAGCTTCATAGCAATGAATTTCAGTTTTTGAATGATCGGGTAAAATATTAATCAACTTTTACGTGGTGCTGCTTTGCCTGTCGTGTGTATATATATGTTTGCTTTTCCTGAATAAAACTAGTTGAAAGTTAGCGCCTGTCCTGTATACTTCTTGTCCTAGTCTTTTTTACTCTATTTTATATGTTTTATTATTAGTTTTTTTTTCTCCCTTCCTTTGTTATACCCTCGAAAGAGAGGCATATGAACCAATAAATAAAAAATAATGAAAATAAAAACACAAGGGCAAAGCGGGTAAAAACAAAGTGCCGACTCACGACTCATTTTTATCTTAAATACACGAAAGCAATATTGAAGCACCAACGGAATTGAGGCAGGACATGCAACATTATACCAATGGATATGCGGCGTCTAGGTTCAATCCTCTAGGAAGGTCAAAGTCCATGTTGGAAAATGGAATTGACCCTTCACTCACAAGTGACTCGGAAACGTGTAAAGGAATGCAAGAAGTTTATTCAATCTACCAGTTCTTTGAAGATATTTGGCGAAACTTTCAACGTTCTGAAATTGTGAACAACCACATTATTTTAAGATATACTTTTCCCGACTGGACAGACTGGAATCAATGTGATCATGACTAAAAATAAGTAGTAAATTCACATCACTTAAGAGGTTGTATAACACTTTTTTTTATTTTAAACGCTGTATCTTGAAAATTGTGTGATCAATTATGTTATTAAGGCAAGATATAAAATCCGCATGAGAGGTATCTATGAAATTGCAGCTAAAATAAACTTAAACTGGGGTACATTTGGGCAAGTGAATTGATATTAATTGTTAGGGTTTTTCAGAAAGAGTTCTTGAAACGACTAGGCTTATTCACGCCGCAGAAATTGATAAACACGTTAATATCATGGTTTCGGGCATAACGTTATAATTATTTCTTTTGTGAATATTAGTATTACAGATACAATTGGTGTCAAATTAATTTCCAGAAGAATAATACAAAACTTTCAAAATTGGGCCAGCTAATGTTGAATTTTCCTGATGTGCCTTTTTATTTATTGCAGGTTAGTGATAGCTTGATATGTTGGCGATCGCATCTTTAATGTCTCACGCGGAGAGTAGGTTCCATTAGCGTTTTTAAGAGTCGCCGCCAGGCAAAAAACGCCAGTTCTGAATAAAGCACCTTTTAAAATCGCGAGAACGTACAGATTCATATTCGATAAACAAAAAGGAAGTTACAGTAAAAGCATGTTGGTTTATTATAGGCTTGCACATATCAGTGACACTGAGAAGCCAAATATTTTAATGTGTGTTATATTTTTGAATACTGTGATAAAGATCGGTTCATCATATGCTATTGCCACTATAATACAAGTGTGTGCTGTAACCATACATGTATACATTTTTTACACTAAAAAGCATGGAAGTATAACAATTTGATATTGCTTGAGGTGTGTAACTGTAAAAAAGTTCCGATTTAGTTACGGAGACACACTTTGCATTGATAAAGATATATGAAAAAAAAAATATTCGAAGGTTGCAGCCTATCGTGCTTCATGTCTTGTTAGTTACAAGAAATAATTCTCTTTAATAACACCTGCAGTACGAAGCAAGCGGAAGCGCGGGTGACGTCATTACTTACCGACTTGTTCGAAGGCACCTCAGCAGGCTTCAGCGTTCTGTCGCCCCAAACGTGTACGCTTCGTTCTCTTCCTTCTCAAGACAGAAATCGTGCCGGCTGGAGAAGGTCAAAGCCGCATACAATAAAGGTTCCAAGAACTGCCGCAGGACCTGCGTAGCACTAAACACCAAACTGGTTTTATCCTGTTATTCTCTACTTTATATGATTGCTAGTGTTACATTTCGAAACTACAAAATACAGGAATGTCCTTAATAAGTGCTGATTATTGGGCGAGTTGGTATTATACGTGAGAAAACATGATTGCGCTTTAAGACTCTGTGGTGTCTGTTCATCTTCTGTCTTTGTGTGAAAACGCAATCATATTTTCTCATGTTTTTGATACACAGATTCAAAAAGTGCAATTCTACAACCGTCCTTTTGCAACCTACACGCTGCTCACTGTTAAGAACTGTGCGATTGAATGACGCCGCGCCGTATTAGAGCATGTGCACCCCGCGAAGGTTCTAATTAAGCTGGCATTCTGCTACCCGTGCTTTCATTAAGACCGGTTCAATTACCTACTTGTGTTCAATTATACGTGTTTCAAGTTTGGAACACGCTGGCTGGCTGGTTCTGTTGAACTTAAAAAAATAATATTACGCGGGCGGTGGGCTGCAGGAATAAACTTATGCAAGTGCGTTGCTATACCGAGTCGTGGCTTATAGTGATCTGTTAAAGCTATAGACACGTGGCAGAAAAAAATATTTATCGATAGGAAAAGGCTCTGAAGACTTGCAGGGAATGCTCTGCATGGCAGGCGCATCGCGTTTGGGTCTGAATTAGTTTCACGTTTTGATGGATAATTTAGTTGAGATGAAATAAGCTGGGGCGTCTGCGCTCTGTAACTGAGTGCTTTTCAATAAACATATTTGATACTCGCTTCGTTGTCAGTCTCAATAACTTAAAGTAGTTCGAATGATGAGTGAAGTTTTATGTCGAAATGTCGCCAGCACTCAGAAATGTTGTGCTTTTACGGTTATCGCGTTATCTATGTGTTTTACAAAACATCGCTATCATTCACCTTACATAATTTGGTATAAGTCAAGTTTTCAAACCTTCCCAAAATGCAACACTTTCTCATTTCCAGTCAAAGTTTAACTTCGCAAAAATACTGTTGAGCTCGGTGTTGACTATCTCGCTTCAAAGGGCCCTTCTCTTCCTTTATGCTGCTTCACCGGAAACATCAAGCAGCGGCGGGGGATTGTTTCAGTCATCTTCAGCTGTAGTTTCTTCTAAATTTTAAAAGACTTTCGCAAAATTATTTTTTTGCGAGTTTTGTTAACTCATAACTAGTGCCTCATTATTTGCCAGCATTTCTGGGGTCATTTGTTCGAGTGGATGGGATAAAGCTGTATCTATCCTAGCCACTAGAAATAAAAATAAAGACGTTCTTGAACTCTTTGAAACCCAACGCTTTCAAACGCTCAACATTACTCTATTTGTATAATATTAATGATTATACTATATTTCTACAATAATAATGATTACACTATATTTTTATAATAATAATGGTTAGACTATATTTCAGTAATAATAATAATGATCATACTTTTACTGTTTCAACCAGCATAAATACCTCAATGCGTACTGTGGTAAAATCTGAAAGCGCAAGCCCCTTGGTCATCGACACCCTGCGATTACATAAACTCTCGCGCAGCCTGAGCAATTATCCAGGTGAAGTAGGAGGCAAGTTAAATAAAGATTGAAACTTAAGTTAAAAAGTTCATTGTTTCTATTATTATTGTACATTTCCCAAGAAAGAACCACACAAGTCGGAGGACACTTAAGCTTCGCATTTAAGAGTAGAACGCGAAAGCTTTATCGAATACTCGGCTCGCTTGCGGCGCATCGCCTCTGGACGCCTAGACTTCACCTCCACCTTCTCGGCTCCAGTATTACGTGGTCGACACCTTCCCCGAGCAGGAGCAGTCGTCGATGCCGCATCTGCACTCGTAAAGGACGACGACATACAAGAGCGCCCCGCACTGGCAGATGACACCGCATCCATCGCACGCGAGTTCTCTCCTGGCGCCCTGGCGGCGACCCTGCGGCGGGGTACGCCTTCTCCACAGGCGGACGATGACGGCAGGATCGCAGCGCCACTGGGCGGACTCGACGACGGACGGAAACTTTCCGCTCCTCCGCGACGGATGAAGACTGCACGCTCCTCCAGACAGACGAGCCTAGGTCATGCGGCTGGGACGTCATAACCCAATCGACCAATTAGGATTTTCGCGTCACGCAAGCTTTTCTGGCACGGCGTGACACGAGCTCCTAGACGCTATGGGGTTATTCAATCCGGAATTTCTGGCCGGATTGAATCGATCCCATAGCGTCCAGGAGCGTTGGAACTCGTCAATCCCATTTGGATTGACGAGTTCCAAAACGCTCTCGCGTTATAACGTAATTTATCTCATGATTTTGAAGTGAATAAAGACAAAATGATAAGTCTATTTCAATTTACGTCGGACACCAGCTTACGCTACAATCTAAAAAAGTCTATCAGCGTTGCGAAAAGTGCATGGCTAAGGCGCTCGTCGCCTTTGTGCGTTTTCTGTCAGTGAATAAACTATACTTCGTTTCACCTTCGGTCCGAGCGCGGCCGACGTTATCAGCCGAAGGGCCAATCAAACAGCGCAAAAAGCGCAACGTCATGGCGTGCTCTCTGCGCTTGATAGGACTAGCCGGCGTAGGAGCACGCACAGAAAGACGGCGAATACCCGCTGGTCCTATCAACTGCAGAGAGCACGCCATGACGTTGTGCCTCTTCGGTGTTTGATTGGCCCTTCGGCTGATTACATCGGCCGCGCTCGGACCGAAGCTGAAAAGAAGTATAGTCACGCCTTGGGAATGCGCCGTGATCCTGCGTTTTTTTTCCGTTCGTGATTGGTTTAGCCGGTCATAGCGAAGATAAGAAAAAAAAACAAGCGCCGTGACAACGAACTTCTGGCACTGATAGATTGGCTCCTTCTGATTGTAGCGCCGGCTGTGGTCAGACTTAAAGTCAAACGGAGTGTAGAAGCATGATATTTTATAACTATAAGTCCCTAGAACAGGAAGAGAATGAGCCATTGATTGTGCCTCGACCATGTGCCGCAGTACAACACATGGTCGTGTCGCGTCGGTCGCGTTCGTAGCGTTGCATTGGCGTCGCAGGTGTTTCGAGCGTACGGTGAAGATTTAGAGAAGGATAGAACGCGTGCGAGAATTATTTCTCATGGTGAGTCAAGAAACGATAGAGAAGCTTCAATAACACGCATCTTCTGCCGAGAAAGCGGTTGATCTCCCCGCCAACGAGTCGGGTCCGCCTCGCAAGTATGGCCGTGCGGCGTCTACGAGATAACTTTACAGGTGAGCGTCACTTGTTTAAATTCTGAGCTGTAATAACATTGTGCGTTCTCCTCTTAAAAGAAAGATTACTAATCACAATACCACTGTTCTCGTGAGTCCTGTTAGACGACGTCGGGATACTATTTCTCGGTCGCTGAACCGCCGGCAGACTACGTTCTCGCACTAGAGGCTACGAGTGGGATAGCTTTTCGGGCTCGTCCACGTCGAAGAAATATTAACGTGTCGGGGATCGTGCGGGCATAGGGGGATTATTTCGGGAAGAGATAAGTCCCCCGCGTACAGTTGCGACTACAGGTCCTCGCTGGGCTGGAGTCGCGGACCGGTGCGAGCATTGTGCCGACGATCTTAATTTTATTAGTATTGGTGAACAGCCTGCCTCAGCAGTAGGGAACTAAAACGCCAGGGCACGACCTGAACAAAGGCCTCGTAGATTCATTACCAGGTATTTTTGTCCCACTTCACTGAGGCAGTAGGTTGCATGTTACTGGGACCTGCTCCTGCTGATTAATGGTATTTTTTCAGCGAGTATGAACAATAAAGTGCCGCGAGATTCTGTCAGAAAGAGGGGCCAAACAGTTGAAAACGAAGAGAGGCTAGCCTAGACTAAATCTCCTGTATACATGTCTCCTATGCAGATGACTGCACATAATTTTAGTCGAATTTTTATGACAATGTTCAGTTGCATGGGTTTATAAAAATTTCATTTCTCTTTCAGGTTCAAGGTGTCCAATCCACATGCAAGATTTTCAAATATTGGGTGGGGGCTTGATTCATACTTTCCTGTGTGGGACATTTTAAGAGGAAAATGTTGTGTAGCAAAGAAAACACCAGTGACACATGATAGGTTGCCATTATTAGAACAATTTTTATTTTCTAGAAAAATAATCCATGCCTGTCAGTGTTTAATTGCTGCTTCACTGAATAAAGTTTGTTTCGTTGCATGTTTTCAAGCGTTTCCAGGAATGTACCGTATTTTCCGGGCTATACTTTTAAGAGTTGAAATTTTTGGCTGTGCAGACTATGCGGGATTTTTTTTTAATATCGTTAATTATGACAAGACGAGACGGATTTTGTGAATAAAAGAGTATGTTAATGATAATTTATGTATATTATAAGCTTTTTTGTGAGCTAAGAAAGCAGACATTTCTCAAGGTGTGCCGTCTATGAGAAGATATTTGTGACGACTAAGCACCAGGTGCGGACTATGCACCATCTGTGGACAATCTAAGCAAAATCTTTTATATTTTACCCCAAATTTGCCCCTGCAGATTATAGTCTGGGAATTATGGTACAGCACCATAATGTAACGCTTTCAGAAATGTTTTGGTGACAGTGAAAAATATTTGTATTGCGTTTCATCACAACCACGGGTATAGGTAAACACACAACCTTGCGGCAATATAAAAATTCTTCCCATACTCTTAACACGGTGACATTGGCGCAGACTCCAAGTATGGCCGGCAGGACACTTGCAGATGATGTACACATCTCGAGAAGCAAGGACTGTCAAAGAAACTGTAGGGCCGAAAACCCCGACTATTTCAGGGATCTTGCACGGCAGATCAGCTGTTCATGATATTCCAAATCCCACGAAAGATGTCTCCCAGTTCGTGAGAAAGCAGTCATCACCCAAGCTTATATATCTCTAGCCAAGCTATACTGTATCTTGGAGTACAGACTAAACCAAAACATGTAACTCGAAGACAGAAGAGACTACAGAAGTTGCCAATCAACTGACGATACTTTTAACTGGCTAAGAACCGGGTACTTATAGAGAATGCAAAATAGACGAGCAAAGGTCACCTGTATCTTCGAGTGAGGGAGTGGAAATTAATTTAAATTGACTAAGAATCTTTCACAAGCAATTACAGGGTTGCTAGGTTCCCTGCAATCAGTCTTTATTCAACACCTCAGCGGGCATCTCGTCTAGTAACTTGTTGCAGGATGAGCCTCAGCGTCGTCCTTGCAGGTGTTCACGAAGTGCACGCAACAGATCCTCGCTGACGTTGGCGGAATCAAAACTGAACCGCCCCCACTGAAAAATAAATAAATAATATAAGATCTCTGGTGTGATTATCAGAAAATCTACACGAAATAATAAAAACTATAACTGTTCCTAACAAATAAAAACGTAATCAGGCTTTTTCTTTTAAGTAAGGGGGGGGGGGGGCGGCTGGTTGAGGCGGTTTGGATGAGCATTCCTTGTGTGTGTTGTTTTGGAGGGGGGATGCATGTGTATATTATAGGGTCGTACATGATGGCTATAAAGAGCTAAAAAACGGGAACACACACGGCAGGACAAAGCTGTACTCGCAAACCCTAAAAGCCCATCCTCTAGCTAGAAGTCTGCTGACAAAGTAAGAACGGCAGCGCGTCTTTTCTGAACGGCCGACCTCCAGCACGTCTTCGTTACCCTTCGCTTCGATTTGGCTGTACGTGCACGCTCGAGGCTCGCGAGATCGAAGCCCTATCGAAGGTTGGAGGCTAGTGTTGGAGGCGGGGGAACTGAAGCTCGTCCCTGCAGTTCTGATCCTGTCGCTGATTATAGTTGAAATAGTCATGTCAAAGGAATCCAAAATCACGACCGAGGCCCCGTCAAACACTTCGAGGGAAGGGACAGACGCGCACGAAAATCGAGTATTCCGTCAAGCAGGCACTGCCAACTGACTTTCCCGCGTTCGGTAGTCATGCTGTTATTGTTCTGAAACCAATTCCATTTCGTTTTTCAGGCGTATTGAGCAAAACTGACCTTCCAACCAACGAGAAACTTACATTTGTTGGAGCACTGCCGTGGTTCAGGCTTGGCGCCGTTCGAGTCTCGTACGGCTTTTCAGGGAAGCGGTAGAATTTTAAGGACTGACTACATACAACATTATCGGAGGTTGTTGCTGTGATCAACAACGAAATATTTGTGCTAGCCGGGCTTTTATATATTCTTTATCCAAATTAATACTATTGACTGGCGTACCCGACCGCCTACGGCGGAGAAGCGAGGCGAAACACAACGAGCCACTCGGATTGGGGCGTCCCGCCAGGGGTTGAAATGGCGCTGTAGTCAGCGGCGAAACTTGAGCGCTTCGGTCCTATTGGGTCAGCAGAATACAACTGATATTAAAGATCTTTTGAACGCGCACAGCGCGCTAATGATTACATGAAGTTATCTTTCATGTAATCAGAAAACATAGTTACGTCACGGCCTCTTTCGTCACCGAAATTCACAGCTATGATGTAGTTGAATCCACGAGGCAGAGGTAAAGTTAAAGTGGCATTACATGAGGACCTGTTTTTTCAGTTATTCTATGTCACCGTGACATGCACTTTTTTAAGAGTAGGTTTAACGTTATTGAACTGGAATAAATCTGATTGCCGAAATTTGTATTTTTGTATCCTCACGAGATACACGTTCACATGGAAATAAATGAGAGCGCTACGTGTAATTCTCGTGTTTCGCCTAATTGAAATGTTTACTTTCCAATCGTTCGCCAGTTTCTCTGTTGGTTTAGAAAACTAGAGATTCAAAAATAATCATTAAAAAAACTATCTATATTTTCGCTGGCATGTGCAGGTTGGCTGCACACGTAGCTGACACGTTGAGGCACTGGGTTCGAAGAAC
>JABSTQ010006014.1:0-24009 GCA_013358835.2 Ixodes persulcatus | reverse complement strand
CTTTTTTGTGAGGGCCCGGGCCAGGATGTCCTCAAAAGGGTTAAACGGATGCCAGTAAGTCCAGCCGTGAAGTCTTTCTTTTTTCAGCTGCACACCGGCACGCTTCCCGTTAAGCCCTGGCTCGAGGAAAAAGGTATTTTTGTTCCTTGGTCGATTAACTGCCTCTTGTGCCGGAAACCCGAGACTATCGATCATATTTTCTTGGATTGCTGGGATGCGGTATTCCACTGGGATATTATGCAGCGTACTTTAAAAAAGAGTCTCCCAGTGTCACCTTATGGCATCCGTTTTCTTTCTGTAGAAAGTGAAGGGGGTGTTCCCTACGACATGTTGATGGCCTTGGCCCTGCACAGCATGTGGAAATCGCGGATGGCTGTGCGACATGCTGACGTCGATGCTCGCCCCGTGAGGGATTACTTTATCGAGCATATTGTTCACTTAAAAGAATTGTATAAAGCACAGAGTGAGCAGCCTGAATGGATGCCAGTGTTAGACAGTCTGGTCGCCCTGAGAGTTTTTTAAAACCATGTGCGCCGGCTAGGTCGTGCCGGGTGCTTTTAACCTTCTAATTTTTGTGTGATTGTTGAACTACGTTTATGTGCCAAACCGGCAATAAAGAAAAAAAAAATCCTGGTTAGTAGAGTGGTCAGTATCCCCGCCTGTCACGCGGGAGACCGGGGTTCGATTCCCCGACGGGGAGTCTTCTTTTTACGCCGTCAACTCTTTTTTTTTTCTCTCTCTCACCACTGTGGAACGTGCATTCAGCAGCTCGAGTTTGACTCCCGCTTTTCTCATCCCTCCTCCTTAGTATAGTGGTCAGTATCCCCGCCTGTCACGCGGGAGACCGGGGTTCGATTCCCCATCGGGTAGTCTTCTTTTTACGCCGGCAACGCTTTGTTTTTTCTCTCTCCCACCACTGTGGAACGTGCATTCAGCAGCTCGAGTTTGACTCCCGCTCTTCCCATCCCTCCTCGTTAGTATAGTGGTCAGTATCCCCGCCTGTCACGCGGGAGACCGGGGTTCGATTCCCCGACGGGGAGTCTTCTTTTTACGCCGGCAACTCTTTGTTTTTTCTCTCTCCCACCACTGTGGAACGTGCATTCAGCAGCTCGAGTTTGACTCCCGCTCTTCCCATCCCTCCTCGTTAGTATTGGCCCCGAGAGCGAACACAAGCGTCGCTGCGGTCGCCGCGCCCTGATTGGGTGAGGTGTACCGTGACGTCAGGAAGAGGACTCCGCTCCGCGATCTCGCATCGGCTCGCTTCCCAGCACCGGTTTCCTGGTTTGGCGTTGTGTGCCGCAAGCACTTCGAGGAGCTGGACCTCGTTTACCCGGTGTACAAGACGTTGAGTTAGGCCGATATAGACGTGATTCCGTACATTTTATAAGCCTGCTTGTCCCTTTTACCTTTAAAATTGGGTTACAAATCCCTAAAGCTATCGGCGGAGGCCCCACACGACAGAAGGCGGGGGGATCGGTGGCCGAGTGGGCTAGCGCACACCAGCTCGGAGCACGTGGAGCGAAAGCTCGCGCTGCAGAACCCATCGATCCTGGGTTCAATCCCCACCCCTGCCCGTTTCGATCTGGATGAGCATCGTACCGGCGTGCGGTCGTGTGTCACTACTGCGTGGTGCACGTTAAAGACCCCAGGCTAGCGGTTGTACTGCACTGGCTAAATTGCTCATCTACAGCGAGTGACTCGTCGCAACATTAAAAATGGCTGACCAACGACTCGCTGTATAAATATCCACACAACCCCCCAATTATTATTTTACGACAGAAGGCAATTTTGCGAGGGGTCGGTGAAGCGGTGGCGCAAGTGTTTCAGACGCTTGAATTCTGTTCCTTGCATGTTCATGATTTAGGACGATATTACATCCCGCTTTCAAGGCATTCGAAGTGGAATTTATATCATGGGCCTTTGGGTGGTCGGCAAATTAGCTCGCGACCCCAACTCTGCGCTGCTACTCTGCATGCGCTGGTTCGCAGATGTTTTAAACGCCCTGCGTCTGATGATCTTTGAAGTGCTCGTGAAACAGGGTTGTTTTACATAAATGTAGCTTCTTCGTGAATTAATTATATAGTTTATACACTTAAGCAGGCATATTTCTTAGAAGATGCATAATTACTGGAAGTTAGTTTGTATGGTAGCAGGAAAAACAGCCGAATTGCCCCCCGTTGCCTGTATGATATGTATTGAACTGCCCAAAATATGCACAGCAATAGTACCGTAATTTGTAATCTTTATATTTTTTCCTGATATTCTTTATTCCAGCCTTGGGTATTCGGAAAATACACCGTTTAGTTTGAATTGTCGTTTATTTCCAATTAAAAGAGACACTGCTGCAGGTTCCCAAAAGCTTCCTCAGCCTCCAAACTCCCTACAGCTGGACTCTCTGACAACAGAGGAAAACCGGAGTAAAAGCAAGCATTCGAACGTCTGTCCAGTGGTAGATGCAGCACTAGAAGCCGAAAATGTGGAACCTGTGAAGGGTGACAGTCTGCGTGAGAAAAACTTCTGGTATTTTAGCTTCAGGACAATTCGAATTAAGTACAATCTCAATTTTATGACTTAAGGGACTAATAACAAGCTAGACACCTTCGCTTACGTTTGTTATACACTATTTGAGGGTCGATATAAACAAGTCCACAGATACCACCCGTGTAGTCTATTGAAATACTATCCAAATCCAGCAAAGGTCAAATGCGAGCAGTGTATATAATAAATGTTCCTTGTTTTTTTACTTTGCCCCTGCACTTGGGCTGTCTTACTTGTGATTCTCTCCCCATGGCCCAGACTGTATTTAGCATATTGCTCGAGCAGCATGCAGCTTTTCTGCTTCGGCGATCTTGTTTAAAAACCGGGATACAAAAAAAAGTATACAAAACCGGCCAATTCATTCAGACCATCAGCAGCATTTATTGTGTGAGATGTAAATATATAGTGATGCTCCTGCAATTGTGGTTATATTTCTT
The DNA here is from genome assembly GCA_013358835.2 of Ixodes persulcatus. Lineage (NCBI taxonomy): Eukaryota > Metazoa > Arthropoda > Arachnida > Ixodida > Ixodidae > Ixodes > Ixodes persulcatus. The sequence goes on along the minus strand of JABSTQ010006014.1, from coordinate 21,034 downwards.
TATTTTCATATACCAGCTGTGATTCATGCGTTGCCTGGCCTGTCAACCATGCTTGAAATGTTGGTTGAAGTATCGCCTGCAGCTACAGGCCATACCTCAATAAAGCCCCATATAAAAATTTACACTTCCTACGAAAAACACGGCAAAAAAAAATTACATAGAAACGAGCGCGCCGAAAGCTAACGTCGTCACAGCCTCCACAGGGCGAGCGGGGCGAGTCGGGGAAAAATTCTCTCCTCGCCGTGACGTCACCCCGATTCGCCGTAAGGGGGCGCCACGCGAACTTCTCGGGGCTAATAGGATTCCACTTCCGGCAGCCGAGCCGTGCGGACGCGGAATGTTGAGCTCCGCAGGAGCGGTATCAGCGGCCCATGCAGGCCGCGGTGACAGGATGACTGTGTCGAACGATTATCAAGTAATTTTGCCGACTCTGCCGACAGGTTCTGCCGTTCTGAATACAGTTTTTCTTCATGGTGACGTAAAAGCCAGGCCCTACCGCATGGAACACTTCCGAGACGCCCTGGCTCGTTTGGCACTGCTCCCCGAGGTGACGGCCCTGGGGGCGTACCAAATGAACCACGTGTGGGCCGTCACTTTTAAGAGCGCCGAGGGGAAGAAGAGGATGCTGAACGCCGCTGACTTCACCGTCAAGGAAAGCCGATGCGTCGTCGTCGACCCTACCAATCAGGACACACGGCTGAAACTTCACTGGGTGATGCACAACGTCAAGGATGACGAAGTGCGGGCAGCCCTGGCCCCGTACGGAAAGGTGACGGAGGTCACCCGGGACAAGTGGCGTGTGCCTGGCTGTGCTGATATGGAGTCGACGACGCGCTCGGTCTCCCTCAGGCTCAAGGTAGGCGTCACGGCGGAGGACCTCCCCCACCAGCTACGCGTCGCGGGGGACCTGGCGCTCGTCGTGGTTCCTGGCCGGGCGCCTCTGTGCCTTCGGTGCCGGAGCACGGGCCGTATTCGACGAGAGTGCCGGGTGCCGCGCTGTACGCTCTGTAGACGCTTCGGCCACGACGAGAGCCAGTGTGTCCGGTCCTACGCGAGCGTAGCAGGGCCCGTGGGAAGCGACCCGACGGCTGACCACATCATGGACGAGGTCGATGCTGAGGCAGCCGCGGAGGGGGGAGGTGACGGGCTGCTTGCCGATGCAACGCCCCCTCCTTCCGAAGCCTCTGCGAAAGGCGCCGGGCCACAACGCTGCAGCGAGCCGTCGTCGCCAAATGCTCCGGCAAACGAGCCCGTCGACGAAGGCGCTAACCGAGACACGGCCTCAACTCCCGTGGCGGCAACCAGCAAAGGGCCCGAGACCATGGACGTCGGGGAAGCAAGCGCCAGCGGTGCTGTCGCCAAGAGGGTACGTGAACCGAACGATGACGGGGGAAGTGCTTCCAGCGTGGTCATCTCGGACGAGCCGCCTTTAAAGACGGCTCCGGTACGTCGATCGAGCTTCAAGCCGAAGCCTAACATCCCGCCGGACCGGAGACCGCCAGCAACACCGTCTTCGTAGCCGCGAGGGCTCGGCAAACCGAAGTACGCACCGTGCGATGCGTGTGCCCTAGCTCCTAGATGGCAGTACGACTCAAAACAGCCCTTCGCGTGGCCACGCTAAACGTTAGAGGCCTGGCAGCGAGGAGGCGGCAATATCAGCTAAGCCGCCTGTGCCTAGAGAACGATCTAGACATTGTTAAGAATGGAACCTTCGGCAACCTTCTTCCGAGTTTCAACGCTACGGAAACTAGTCCCAAAACGAGTCCCGACGTGTTCAGGACTGACGCCCACCTGTCGAAGGCTGCCCAAAACGTGTCTCAACGCGTCCGTGACGTCAACGGGACGTGTGTGTGTGTGCGTGTGGGTTCGTGCGCTCCGGAAGGGGAGAGAGGCCTGGCCTAACTGCGGAGAACCTTGGCTATGACTCATTTCTGTCTACGTCGCGCCGGACCCAGCTGCAAAGCACGTGGCTGTCGCACCTGCTGCCCTGGCGGAGAGAGAGGGAGAAAACGGACCCCTATATAAGGCGGGGCGTGAGAGCTCCATTTGTTCTCTTGGATTTGACGACTGTATCGCTACCATGTAATTAAACCGTTCGTTACGTTACCAATTCTCCCACCTCCACTGGACCCCTGGGTTCTTCACTTCGGGGAATGGTCGTCGTCAAAGGCCAGGAAGCCTTCGGACGTGCGGCCTAAGCCCCGCCTCGAACAACTGGTTGGCAGCGGTTGGGATCGGACCATGCGACATCGTGCTACATCTGCGGGTGAGCGTTTGGACTTTGCTTTGAGATTCGCCAGGCTTCAGATTATGGGTAATTAATTTTGAACTGCTGGGAATCCTTAGTGTTTGACTCGTGCGCTAGGTTTGTGTACAACCTCGCGACAAGTTTTATTGCAAAGCCAAAGTTAAAGAGCAGCGATCATGGATCTGATGAGGTTACTGAGAACAGATTTACTCTGTTTATGTGAAGAATTGGGTGTGGAGGTGGAGCAAAAGATGAAGAAATCTGAGATCAGTAAAGCGATTTCAGAGAGCGCGGAAGCAGAGGAAATTAAAATTGCGTGGGAACTGCTTCAGAACGCTAAGAGCGAAGCTGCAGCTAGAGAGGAACGAGAACGAGAGCAAGCTGCAGCTAGAGAGGAACGAGAGCGAGAACAGGCTGCAGCGAAAGAGGAACAGGCTGCAGCTAGAGAGGAACGAGAGCGAGAACAGGCTGCAGCGAAAGAGGAACAGGCTGCAGCAAGAGAGGAACGAGAGCGGGAACTGGCTGCAGCGAGAGAGGAACGAGCGCAGGCTGCGGCGACAGAGGAGCGAGCGCTGAAAAGGCTAGAGCTCGAAATTGAACAACAACGATTAAACTCGCAGAACAGTAGAGTTGGGGCTCCGGTACGAGCAAGTGAGACCGAGTCGTATCAAATGAAGAAGATCATGCAGCCGTTTAAAGTTGGGGAAGACGTGGGCCTATTCTTAGTTAACTTTGAGAGGACATGTGAGAAGTTGAGCTTCGCCCCAGAAACGTGGCCGCAACGGCTTTTGACTCTGTTGCCCTGTGAGGCTGCAGAGGTTGTCGCGCGCCTTAGTGCTGGAGACGCGGACGACTACGACAAGGTGAAGTCAAGCCTTTTGAAGCGGTACCGCCTTTCTGCCGAGGCGTTCCGTCAAAGGTTTAGAAACGCATCCAAAAAGAGCAGCGAGGGCTACTCGGAATTCGCGTACGGGCTTAAAACCAACCTGATAGAATGGTTGAAGAGCGAGAAAGTGTACGAAAGCCGAGACAAGGTAGTCGAGTGTGTGTGCCTCGAACAGTTCTTTCGTAGCATTCCGCAGTCAGTCAAGCTCTGGGTGCAGGACAGGGTGGGAGTCGACTCTGTCGAAAGGGCCGCTGAGCTAGCCGAAGAGTACGCAACGCGTAGAAAGCTGAGCGGAGAGGAAAGCGAATCCGGCCGAAGCGATCAGCGCAAGACCTTCCGACAGGGTAACGGCTCGCGAGAAAACGGGCCCGAGAAGCCCGAAGCAGGACAAAAGGTCCCAGAAAAGAGCGCAGAACACTCGAACGGAGACGAGGCGCGGAAAAGCCCAACAGGGCAGTTCGAGGCAAGGAAGCCGTTCCTGTGCTACAACTGTCAGGAGCCGGGACACACAGCGGCCAGATGTAAGAAACCGCGGGTGGTGTTCTCGTACGTGAACGGTAGTGACGAGGACCTGAAGCTCCTTCGTCCCTATCTTCACGAGCTCCAGGTAAACGGAAAGCCGTGCAGGGTGCTTCGTGACAGTGCAGCGACGATGGACGTTGTCCATCCGTCGTATGTAACGCCATCCGATTTTATGGGAAAGGTAGTTTGGATCAAGCAGCTGCTTGAAAAGCACAGTGTCTGTCTGCCTATGGCGACAGTAAGGATAACTGGCCCGTTCGGAGAGCTAGTGACAGAGGCGGCTGTCTCGCAAACAGTCCCGTTGGAGTATCCTTATTTGTTTTCTAACCGGTCAGATTTCCTGCTGCGCGAAAGGGGTCAACAACTGGGAAAAGGGCTAGTTCAGTCGTGTACGAGGTCCAAATCGCGTCAGGTCGCCCCTTTGTTGACGAGGGATCCAGAGCCAGAGGCAGCTGATGGGGAGCAAGCACTCCCAGAGTTGGAGGCAGAAAACCGGGATGAGAGGGACCAGGTTGTAGAACAGCCTGACCTCGTAGCACTAGAAAGCGTACGCCGTCCCATCGCGCCGGCGAAAAGGGCGGAGGAAGACGGGATCAGTGAAAGACCTCTCGTAGCTCCGGCGTCACGTAACTTTGGTCCTCTGCTACGAGTAGACAGAGTGTCTTTGACAGTCGAGCAGAAGAGCGACCCTAGTGTGTCAGGGTTTCGCGATACAGCTCAGGAGATTGCTAGGACCAATGTGACGGGGCATGAAAGAGGCGGATTGTTTTATCGGCGCTATAAGGACCGCATTTTCACGTCTAGAAATCACGTGAAAATCGATCACTATGACTTCAGCGTAAGAAAAAGGAAAGGCAAATTTAACGGCAATGCCGATGGGTTGAGCAGATTTTTCTGACATCACGAAAAATAGTAGGGTTGATCTCAGAGGTTTTCGTCATCCACGGGAATGAGGATCTAAGTGGGGGCACTTCGTTGAAACCCCAAATTGACCTCACAAATTGCGAAGAGTTTTTGTCTTTTGTATTTTGTTCTTAGTGACCTCGTTGGAAAAGTGAGTTTTTTTGGCGACAGGGGGTCTCGATACCCGGAATTGTACCAAATTTTGGTAATCCGTAATCCAGTCTGGCGGGTCTTTGGCGAATTCCGAGCGTTTGACTGCGGTGTGGCGTGGTGTTGTGGGGGACGTTTCCGCTGATGCCTCCGTTGTGAGAGGTTTGGGAGTTTGTTTGGTGCTTGCAGCGTCTTCTCAAGGCCTACTCCAAGCCCACCTCTTCAGGCCAGCGATTGTACCACCGGCCATTCTAGGTTTCCCTGGCCCCGGAGGGGCTGTTAAGAATGGAACCTTCGGCAACCTTCTTCCGAGTTTCAACGCTACGGAAACTAGTCCCAAAACGAGTCCCGACGTGTTCAGGACTGACGCCCACCTGTCGAAGGCTGCCCAAAACGTGTCTCAACGCGTCCGTGACGTCAACGGGACGTGTGTGTGTGTGCGTGTGGGTTCGTGCGCTCCGGAAGGGGAGAGAGGCCTGGCCTAACTGCGGAGAACCTTGGCTATGACTCATTTCTGTCTACGTCGCGCCGGACCCAGCTGCAAAGCACGTGGCTGTCGCACCTGCTGCCCTGGCGGAGAGAGAGGGAGAAAACGGACCCCTATATAAGGCGGGGCGTGAGAGCTCCATTTGTTCTCTTGGATTTGACGACTGTATCGCTACCATGTAATTAAACCGTTCGTTACGTTACCAATTCTCCCACCTCCACTGGACCCCTGGGTTCTTCACTTCGGGGAATGGTCGTCGTCAAAGGCCAGGAAGCCTCCGGACGTGCGGCCTAAGCCCCGCCTCGAACAACATCCTCGCTGTCCAAGAAACGAAGGTTGAAAGCGAAGAGCAAACGGGTCGCATGGTGCAACCTTTCAGGTCGCGTTACAATGTATGCGTGTGCCACTCCGTTGGCACTTCGGGAGGCTGTGCTTTATTTCTTAGGAATTCTTTGGGTATAGTAGAAGAAACTGTAATTGTCTGCGAAACTGGTCGGTTAATTGTTTGTGATTTTTCTTTTTCCGGGTTCCAATGGCGGATAGTATGCGTGTACGCTCCTAACCGAGAAAATGACCGCCGCATGTATTTTGAACGTGTTGCCCGTTACGTTAACTGTGAAAGGTTCGTAATTTTAATGGGTGGTTTTAACTGTGTGTGTGCCCCACAGGACAGGGTGCAAAACTCGCCGGTTCGAGATCAGAGTGCGCTTTTTTTGAACACGGTTGTACAAGAGTTCAATCTGGAAGACGCCGCGAATGTTTTATCTAACGTTAATTTCCCTCAGTTCACGCACTTTCAAGGTGAAAGCCACGCGCGGCTGGACAGAGTATACTTATCGGCGAGTCTCGTTCCGTTGATTGAAAATTACGAAGTTAAAAACATTTCTTTTAGCGACCACTGCATGGTCATGGTCACATTGGGTGCGAAAGTCACGAAGTCGCGCTTTAACTGGGACCTGTGGAAATTTAATGTCAAGCTCCTGCAAGACGAAACGTTTGTAAGGGGTGTTAATGAAAGTTTAAAAAAATGCTTACAGCTGAAGCTAGCAGCTTTCTTGCTACGTGGGGGGAATTTAAAGAGAAAATTAAAATTAACGCGATTGAGCGAGCAACTTTTCTGCGACATCGCGAAACACAAAATGAAAGGGAACTCCAGTGCCAATTAGATCTCCTGCTAAGCGCCGAAAGCACGCAACCAGGAAAGATGACTAAGGAAATCAGACAAGTCAAAAGCCAACTTGAGCTTATCGACGCAGAACGTTACCGTGGCGCGGTCATAAGAGCTCGCGCCGAAAGATTGTGGGCGGACGAAATACCAACCAGGCGCTCCCTTGCTGATGAAAAAAGATACGCCCGACAAAATGAGATAAAGGAAATAGAGTACAAAAATACAGTGACCGATGACAAGAAAATAATAGAACGTGCCTTTGTTGAGCATTATCGTGATCTCCTGGGGCAGAGAAGACATATCAAGGAAGGGTTCCAAAGCTTGTTTCTTCCGCTGATGCCCACGTTGGATGAAGAAGTGAAAACTAGTCTCGAGGCACCGATTTCCATCCGCGAGATAGAAAGAGCTATCGATGAGCTAAGCCCAGGAAAGTCCCCTGGGCCTGATGGCCTAGGCGCGGCCTTCTACAAGGCGTTTAAAGGTGAAGTGGCCGAGGCTCTGCACCGTGTAGTCACGGAAGCTTACGCGGTAAAGCAAATGCCCCCGTCTTTTCGACGGTCGCATATTGTCCTGATACCCAAAACTGATGAACCTTCAAAACTATTATCGGTAGGGGCTTATCGACCGATTTGCCTGACTAACGTTGATTATAAAATTGTTATGAAAGTTTTGGCCAGGAGACTGCAAGCTGTAATAACAAAAATTGTAGGCCCCCATCAAACATGTGGGATCAAGGGAAGAACGATAGCCACCAACATTCACGTGGCCAGAAGCATTCTAGAATGTTGCGACGCACTTGAAGGCCGCGTTGCTATGCTATAGCTGGACTTAGAAAAGGCTTTTGACCGTGTCTCGCATGAGGTTCTTTTTTGCATCTTAGAACATGCCAATGTTGGTTCAGCGCTTTTAGAAGGTGTTAAAATGGCTTACGCGGAGTGTTCTACTAGTGTTATTGTCAACAAAAATGTAACCGAAAGTTTTAAAGTCCGGTCCTCGGTCAGGCAAGGGTGTCCGTTGTCACCCTTGTTGTTCGCAATGTACCTAGAACCGTTTTGTTTAAAGCTTATTCAGAACGAGAAAATACGCGGCTTTCGCTTGACCTCATGTGAGGTCAAGGTTCTCTCTTACGCGGATGACATCGCCGTTTTTTGTGATGACACCGATAGTGTACGTGAGGTTGTCAAAGAAGCTGCTTGTTTTTGTAAGCTGTCGGGAAGCACCAATAACTGGAGCAAGTGCCTGGGATTTTGGCACGGTAACTGGGAAAGCAAGCCAGCAGTCTTTGAGAATGTTCAGTGGGTTCGTGCACCTGTTAAGTATCTCGGGGTGCCACTCGAGCATTACCAAGACACAAGACAGTATTGGATAGACGAAGCGGAACAGGCTCGAACGAAGACACTTAAGTGGGGGGACACGGTTTTTTCGATGTTTGCTCGCGCAACGGTCTGTAACTTGTTTATCGTGGCTAAAATATGGTATGTGCTGCAGGTGTTGTGCATGTCGAGAGCCGGTGTTCAGAAAATGCATAGAGTGTTTGCGGTCTTTGTTTGGGGTTCGGTGTGGGAACGCACCAGTCGTACAAACCTGTTTCGTTCAGTTAAAAGTGGTGGTCTCGGCCTGGTTCATTTGTTCTTACGGCAGGTGGTATCTAGATTTATTTTTTTGCGTGACCTGAGAAATCCATTCCTACGCAATGTTGTGCAAGTAAGGTTGAGTAGCGCATTGCCTGAATTTGTTGTGTCTTCTGACAATGTGAAATGTGGGAGGATCCAAGGTTTTCTGCGCGAAGTAGTTTTGGCTTTTAGATTTCTGAAGGTGCGCTTTTCCTTAGAATATTTGAGTTTGGTGCCGCGAAAGCGTTTGTACAAAGACCTGGTGGACACGGTTTTGCCTGTTCCTCTGTACCGTTCATTGTACTGTGCGGACATTAGTAGCGATGTGCTGAAAAGGGTCAAAAGAATGCCAATTCGGCCGTCCGCAAGGAGTTTTTTTTTCGAGCTACATAGCGGCACGCTACCCGTTAAAACCTGGCTTCAGGAAAGGGGTCTTTTTGTTCCCTGGACGACCAATTGCCTGTTATGCCGCAAGCCTGAAACCGTAGAACATACATTCCTTGACTGCTGGGATGCCATATTCCATTGGGACATCCTTCAGCGCACTTTAAAAAAGGATCTTCCGGTTTCACCCCGCGGCATTCGTTTCCTTCCGGTCGACGAGAGCGGGAGCGTGCCCTATGATATGTTCATGGTTTTGAGCCTCCATAGTATTTGGCGAACGCGGATGGCTGTGCGTCACGCGGACGTGGATGCGCGTCCAGTCCTAGAGTACTTCGTGGAGAGTGTTGTGCATATAAGGGCGATGTACAAAGCGCAGAGGGAGCAGCCTGAAAGGCTCCCTGTTTTGGACGAGCTGGTTGCTTTATAACCTTTTTAAAACACCCGCGCCGCCAAGGAGTGGCCGGCGATTTTAGCAATGCTCTGAGTGTATGTGTTGGTGTTTCATGCTCTGTTTAAACCAGGCAATATTGAAAAAAAAAATCCTCGTTAGTATAGTGGTCAGTATCCCCGCCTGTCACGCGGGAGACCGGGGTTCGATTCCCCGACGGGGAGTCTTCTTTTTACGCCGGCAACGCTTTGTTTTTTCTCTCTCCCACCACTGTGGAACGTGCATTCAGCAGCTCGAGTTTGACTCCCGCTCTTCCCATCCCTCCTCGTTAGTATAGTGGTCAGTATCGGATTCGACTTCCGGCTGCCGAGCGCGACGGACGTCTTATCATGTGCTCCGTCGGAGCGGCGATAACGGCTAGCACTAGCCGGGATTCAACTGTTCAGCCAGGAAACAACGCCCACCAGGAATACAGGATGCTTCTGCCCACACTGCCAACAGGTCGGTCTTCTTTTAATGCTGTCATTTTGCACTGCGACCCGTCGGGGAGACCCTATAAAATCGACGACTTCGCCGACGCACTGAAGTCTGCCATCAACCTCAAGGACATTGCCCGGTTTGGTGCTTACCAGTATAATCACGTCTGGATACTGACTCTACACAACATTTTGGCGAAGGAAAAAATGGTGAAATTGCGGGAACTCGTGATCAAGGGAAAAACATGCGTCGTCATCGACCCCAACACCAGCGAGAAGACCTTCAAGGTACAGTCAGAGGCAACTTGACCTGCGACAACGTGAACGCTGGCGGAGCAGGCAAAATGCCGCATGGGGCGCAGCGGTCGCCGCGGCATTCTGGGAACGAGACTCTGCGGACTGGTCCACTCTGTAGAAGCGGGGGGGGGGGGGGGGGGGAATCAAGACGGAAGAGGGACATGAAGAAGAGCCGGCTATGCGGCGCGACATTTCGACGCGGTTAGCAAAATACGCCGACTTATATTTTCTAAGTATTTTTATTGTTCCCTTGGAAAGGCTATCTCGGTTTGCTTCCGTTCTGGCGCTCATATCTTAGCATGAGTTTGTAAAGCCGTCGGGCATTACTATCAGTTCTTTCGCACGTAATGATTCTAACTTGATCTCAGTTTACGGTTCGCGGTTCAGTCTAACAAATATATAACTAAAAGTAAACGTATACCTTTTCCTCACATATCTGTGGAAATGTTATGCCACATTTACCGGCCACATGTTCATTGTTTTGTTTCAGAAATATTAAAAAAAATTTTGCAAACACATGAAAAGTAAGCGTCAAATTCCTGTCAAGTGCTGGCCGCTGGGTTTATCAAAAGTCATCGCGAAGTCGCGAAGGCTGCTTAAATTTCTTAGTTTTCATTCAGGTGTTGGAAGCACGAGATAACGCAGGAAAAATATTGTGCAAGAAAGAGATCTTATATCATAGAAGGCCATTCTAGCGCGAGGGGCATTTGTTTTGACTCGACCTCCCCCGGCAGCGAAACGTGGACTGCTCCCGTAGCCTCTTCCCCAGCGCGAAAAAGCGAACGCAGCGCTGCATACGGCAATTGTTCCCCATGGCCGCTCGCTCCGTTGTCGCAGGTCAAATTGCCTCTGACTGTACACTGGCTGCCTACGAACGTTCCGGATGAAGCAGTCGTGCAAGCGTTCACCAGTTACGGCAAAGTGAAGAAAGTCGCGAGGGACAAATGGCGCCGACCTGGTTTTGAAGAAATAGAGACAACGACCAGAACCGTTACGATCGAACTGAAGGAAGGCAACACGGTGGATTCCATACCCCACCAAGTCACCGTCATGGGAGGCCCTGCGTTGGTGTCAATTCCGGGTCGGCCACCATTGTGTCTCCGATGCCGGAAGGTTGGACATCTGCGGAAACAATGCCGGACGCCATGGTGCAAAGTGTGCCGCACGTTCGGGCACGAGGAGGACGACTGCGTCCAGAGCTACGCCTCCAGAACGAGAATGGCAGTTCAAGAGGACGAGTTCGAGCACTACATGGATCAGGGCGACATGGACGAGACGGGCATCTCTGGCGGCCCCGAGAACTCGGGGACTCCGGGAGGTCAGGTGGCTTCAATCAACGCATCCTCTGAGGCCACGCACCCACTTTCCCAACAGCAACCGGAGCAGCAGCTGAAGCGACAGGCTCCACTCCAGGACGACCGCGACACGCCTCACTCTGAACAAGCCGTCCTGCAAACGCAGCCGGAGCCCCAGGCTCCGGTACCGGTCGACGACATGATGGAGCTCGGGGAGGCCTCGAGCAGCGAAACGACTATCAAGCGCAAAGTGAAGGAAACCGTCCGAAACAACGCAGCCGACCAACGCTACACCATCGTGAGTGGCAAGCGATGGAAAAAAACCGACACTGCTCCATCTTCCCTCAAGCCGGTGGAAGTCGGAGCGTCTTCTCTTGACAACGCATCCGCCCTGAACACTACGTGATCCCAAACCAGGACTTCCCAGAAATACGTCAACCGGTAGGAAAAATTGTCCGATTTGTTTGCTTGCTCACACTCTACGATGGCTTATTGTGCACCCTGGGCAGGCGTGATGTGTTATCACACAACTCAATCATGACAGTCGTTGGCACGCTTAATGTAGTAAGTCTCGTCGCTTCCATGCGGAAGCAATGGCTTTTAGATTTGTTGCTAGAAAAGCGGATCGATTTAGCCTGTGTCCAAGAAACTAAAATTGAAACAAGGGAGCAAGAAGAAAGCACGCGTGAATTTTTCAAGAGACATTATCAGGTTTTTGTTTCGCACTCGAGCGGAAAAAGCGGCGGATGCGCGGTGTTCGTTCGCAGAAAACATTTCTTGAGAGTATGCCCTGATATAGGACATGACGATTGCGGCAGAATCAGCTATGTCGACTGCATTTTAGCGAACACTTTGATAAGGGTGATATGCTTGTACGCGCCAAACAACATGAGCGAGCGGAAAAGTTTTTTGAGCTGATTAACTCGGTAGTTGATACGCCAGCGAAGGTCATTCTAGCCGGTGATTTCAATTGTGTTGATAGTTCCGAAGATCGCTTTCCTAGGCGGGCACCGGCAGATAATAGTGTGAAAGTTCTGCGTTCGGTTTTAAAGGAAAACAATCTAATAGATGTAATTGAACTTGCGCGTCCCAACAACACGCAACGCTACACCCACTGGCAGGGTGATTCTCGCGCGCGCTTGGACAGAATTTATATATCGGACGAATTTGAATTCAATGACGCCCGCTACGATGTTTCACCGGTTCCTTTCTCAGACCACGGCTTAGTAACTTTTGAGTGGAAGGCTGGCACAAGCCATCCTTCAACTCCGCGTACTAGCGGGCACTGGAAGCTAAACGAGAGCCTCCTTGAAGATGACGAGTTTTCAACCATCATAAAAAAAAAAACTGCGGTTAGCAGCCGAAAACTCAGCATTTGATGCTGTAAGCTGGGAGATTTTGAAGGCGGAAGTGAAAAGTGAAGCCATGTCATATGGGGAAAGGAAGGCCAAGAAAAAGAACTGTTGCATAATTTAAAAACTCTCATTGCGGCAGACGCCTCATCGCCTGGAGAGTTTAGAGAAGACATAAAAGCCATAAAATGCGAGCTTTTGACTCTGATGAAAGAAAGGTACATGGGAGCTGTGGTGAGGAGCCGGGAAAAACTGGTCGAGCGAGATGAACAACCTTCAAAGCTTTTTCAGTTCTTTGAGAAGCAAAGAATCAAGTGTAACACTATCCGGCAGATAAAAGACGAAAACGGACAGAGCGTTTCCACACAAGAGGAAATTGCAGACGTGTTTTACGAGGAATATGTTCGAACGTTTCAAAAGAAAAACGCCTGCGATGGCCGTCTTGCGGAAAGCATGCTACAGCAGCTTCAAAAGGAAGTAAGCGAAGAAGTACGCGAACGTACTAACACTGAAATTGTGGAAAGCGAAATTCGGAGGGCAATCCGAAAAATGCCATCAAACAAGTCACCCGGGCCCGATGGCATAGGTGCGGCATTTTACAAGAAGTTTCTAGACCAGTTGGCACCTCTCCTACAGAAAGTGTTCAAAGATATATTCAAAAGAAAGCTCTTACCACCCACCATGCGCCAGTCCCTTGTGGTACTCAGTAAGCAATTTTAGGCCAATAAGTCTCTTGTGTACAGACTATAAAGTTTTGACCAGAATCTTAGCTCGAAGGCTGGAGAGAGGTATTGCGGAAGTGGTCGGAGATCACCAGACCTACGCGATCAAGTCGCAGTCAATTTCGCACAACCTCCACGCTATGCGAACAGTATGCGAAGCGGCAGAAGCGTTCAACACGCCCCTTGCGGTCCTTCAAATTGACCTGAGTCGTGCTTTCGACCGGGTGGACCATGAATTCTTGTTCGAAATCCTAAAACGCATCAACGTAGGCGACGTTCTTTCCGATTGGGTGCGCCTGTGCTATAACGACATATCTACCAAAATATTAGTAAATGGAAAAAAGACAGGAAAGATCAGTGTACAGGCGTCTGTCAGGCAGGGGTGCCCGCTGTCCCCACTGCTATTTGCGCTGTACTTAGAGCCACTGTGCAAGGCTATCGAAATGGATGAAGGAATTCGAGGGCTTCAACTGCCAACTAAACAACTAAAAATCCTGGCATTCGCAGACGATGTTTCTATTATTTTTTCCGAAGAGAAGGGGCTTTTGAGGGCTTTGGACATAATTCGAGATTTCTGTGCCGTATCGGGAGCTCGTCTTAACCTAGCCAAATCTACAGGTACGTGGCTGGGTAACTGGGCCTGCAAGCCATCAAGTGTGTTAGGGATGAAGTGGTCGTCCTCCCTGGAAAAGTACCTTGGCGTGCCGCTCACGTTGACGCCTCCTAGCCATGAAACGTGGTCGGTCAAGCTTCAGAAGATGAGAGCGTCACTCCTGCCATGGCGCACGAGACAAATCCATCTTATCCAGAGAAGCTTTGTGTGTAACACTGTACCCTTTCCTAGTTTGATGTACGCGGCCCAGGCTATTCCAATCGACGCCAGCACGGCGTCCAAGGCCCATCGGCTCTTCGCAACATTTGTTTGGCAGTCGCCAATGGAGAAAACGAGGCGCACAAATCTCTTTCTTAGTCTTAATGCTGGGGGATTTGCCTTGGTGCACGTGGCCCTCAAAGTAAAAATAAGTCGGTTCTTTTTGTTTAGAGACTCGAATGATGCAATCACGCGGTGGTCATTCCAGAGCCTTGGGAGTGCGCACCTTAGCCAGTGGGTGGTTGGCACATCGGAGCAACCGAAAGCAGCTAAGTGCCTACGGTTCTACAAAGAAATTGCGGAAGCAATCAAATTTTTTTAATCGAGGTACTCGTGGGAGTATCTCCAGCAAGTTAAAAAAGAGAAAACTCTATTGGGACACAGTCAGCAGCATGTTTCCAGCTCCTTTGTACAGAAAGGGTTTCGAATCATCAGCTGGAAAAGACGTCCTCAGGCGATTGCGCAGCCTCCCTGTTTCTCCCAAAACCAAAAACTTCTTCATTCGTTTTCACACACAAACCCTGCCAGTGAAAACTTGGTTAGAAAACAAGGGCTTTTATCTTCCAATCGGAACTAACTGCAGTTTCTGTGGTGAGCGGGAAACGCTCCTTCATGTGTTTCTGGATTGTAAGGGCGCCTTCTGTTTCTGGGCGGATTTTCGCTATATTTTTGAATGTAACTTTGAGCCAAGCTGGGAATCGCTCAAGTTTTTGTACTTTGGTGAGGAACGGGGAGTGGAGTTTGAGTCGTTGGTTGCGATGGCCCTTCACGCGCTTTGGTTGTGCCGGACATTACATGTGGAGGCGGCGCCTGTGCGGAAAACCGCGTGGCAGTTGTTTCGGGAGAGAGTAGAGTGGACACTGAGCGCAGTTAGCACAGTACCAGACGATGTCAACCACGCCTGGCTCCAGATAAAATAACAAATTAAAAAAAGCGTTGTGGCCCGCAACGCAAAGCCGCCCTGGCAAAAAAGATTTTAGAAAGAGGGTGGGTCCAAGTGTTCTGTTTGTAGGCTCGAAACATTTCGTGTGTTTTCTTTTAGTAGTGTGCATGCCTAGAAGTGTAGGCAACCACTGACCTGGCCATGTGGCTGGTATGTACCAAATGTATACTTCTATAATAAAAAAAAAAAAATGTATAGTGGTTAGTATCCCCGCCTGTCACGCGGGAGACCGGAGTTCGATTCCCCGACGGGGAGTCTTCTTTTTACGCCGGCAACTCTTTCATAATCTTTTGCTCCCGTATCCTCATAAGAACCCATTGATTGGTCACAATAAATTACCGTGTGTTTTTTTTGTTTTTAGCTACTTAGAGGCACAGAGTAGACTATCGAAAAAAGAACAAGAAACACCGTCAGGATGGCCGAGCGGTCTCATTCTACTTCCGGCAGCGAAAGCGAACGGCAGCGGAATCATGAGCTCCCAAGGAGCGGAGATAACGGCCCACGCCGGCCGCGGTGTTACTGATTTGACCGGCTCAAGTGATTATAGGTTTTTGCTGCCTCAGCTTCCAACAGGGGATGGCATGAAGAAAGCAGTTGTACTTCACTGCGACATTGCTGCAAGGCCGTACCGGATTGAGGATTTCCGGCAGCCGCTCGCCGAGCTTGGGGTCCTCAGGGAAGTGGGCGGCATAGGGGCGTACCAGATGTCGCACGTCTGGCTGCTTAACCTGAAGACCGACGCGGCCAAGCTCAAGTTGGTGGAAGCAGGGCGGCTCGCGGTGAAGGGACGCACGAGCCTCGTCATCGACCCAGCCAGGCAAGAGGTGCGCATTAAGTTGCACTGGGTGTCGTTCGACGTGTCGAACGACATGATCCGCAAGGCCTTCTTGGAGTATGGCGAGGTGAAGGACGTCACATACGACCGCTGGAAGGTGCCGGGCTTCGAGGGGGCCGAGTCCACGACCCGGATAGTAAGGCTGGTGCTCCGGGAGGGCGTCACTCTTGACCGCCTCCCTCACCAGCTCAGATTCGGCAGCGGCTTGGTGCTGGTCGTCGTGCCTGGGAGAGCCCCAATATGCCTCAGGTGCCGCAGGACGGGGCACATCCGTCGCGACTGCCGGGCCCCCAGGTGCCCCGAATGCCGCGCTTTCGGCCACGAGCGGGACGACTGTGTTCGCTCCTACGCCCGAGCCGCGGGACGAGGGGTCAACGATGACTATGCTGACGACCGGATGGATGAGGAAGAAGCGGAGAAGGCAGCAGCACCATCGGCAGCCCCGACTCCTGGCGTGACGGAGGACGCGCCTGGCACCCTCCCCGCGGAGGATAGCGCCTCGTCGCCGAAGCCGCCGGCCACCGCAGCTCCTGCCACACCACCGGCAGTCGAGCGCCAGTCGGAGGCCTCACAAGATAGCGACGTGGGTGGCGCAACCCCGGTTCCTGCCGAGGTCTCCTCCGAGTCAGAAATGGACGCTGAGGCGGGATCAGCGAAGCGCCGGTTTGAAGACGTCGCTGATACGACCGGTGAAGAACTTCGACTGCGCCAACTGGAGCGCAAATGGAAGGTGGTCCCCGGCTGGAGGGGCGTAGATGGCAAGCAGCGGGCTGCGGCATCGAAGGAACGCGACAAGCTGTCGCAGTGACCTGATATGCCATTGGACTGCTTCGTGCGACACCGACTGGTGTTGGTAAGCGCCATTTTCGTTTGGTCTGGTCCTCGCTAACCCATGGTCTCCTTAGAACGTCCTGTTCGATTTGCCACCCTCAACGTTCGAGGCCTCTCGGACCGCAGGAGGCAGAGGCAACTATATCGCCTAGCCGTCGAGCAGGACCTCGACATCATTGCGGTGCAGGAGACCAAGGTCGAGAGTGAGGACCAGACCGAATTTATGGTGCGACCCTTTACGGCGCGTTACAGCGTGTGCGTTAGTCACGCGGTTGGGGCGTCGGCGGGGTGTTTGCTGCTAGTGCGCCAAAGTTTAGGTGCGACCATTGACGAGGTAGTGACGTGTACTTCGGGGCGTTTTGTTGTGTGCGACTTTTCTTTTTCGTCTTATGACTGGAGAGTCATTTGTGTTTATGCCCCCAATAGGGCTGAAGAGCGGCGGGTGTTTTTCGATTTTTTACACCAGTACTGTAATAGTGAACGCCTTGTCATTTTTCTCGGTGATTTTAATTGTGTCTGCTCCTCGGGTGATAAGTCCAGTTCAACGCCCTATCGCGATTTAAGCACCGAGAGCCTTTGTAATTTATTTAATGAGTCCGGCCTAGATGACGTTGGAGAATGTCTAAAGCACGGCCGTGACGTCCAGTACACCCATTTTCAAGGGTCCAGTCACGCCCGTTTAGATCGGGCGTACGTCTCGTTAGATTTGATTCCTTTATGTTCTGAATATCGCGTGTACCCTGTTTCTTTCAGTGATCATTGTTTAGTGAGTTTTTGTATGAGTAGTAAGAGTGAAAATAGAAGAGTCTTTTGCTGGGATCTGTGGAAAATGAACGCGAAACTTTTGGATGACGATGTTTTTACTGCCCAAGTGCACGCTGTAATCGAAAACATAGTGAACCGGGAACAATTAGAGTACGGCGCGCGATGGGAACTTGCTAAGCAAGAAATAAAAATGATAGCGTTAGAGCGGGCAAGTGCAATTAAACGCGATGAAAGAAAGAATGAGATGTTTTTGCGAAATAATTTGCAGACGCTTCTTAAGGAAGAGTGTAAAATGCCTGGGGCATTCAAGGACGACATTTCGTCTTTAAAAGATAAACTGGAGGTTTTAGATAGGGAACGATATCGCGGGGCGATTGTGAGAGCGAGGGCAGAAAGATGGGCAACGGGCGAAGCGCCAACTAAACGCGCACTGAGTCTCGAGAAAAGCTACGCCCGGCGTAACGATATAACGGAGATAGAAAGGGGCGGAACAGTGACGAGCGATAAAGAGGAAATTGAGTCTGCGTTTTTTGAGTACTACAATAGATTATTTGCATCCAGTCCCGTCAACGTAGAGCTTTTTAAAAAGGAATTTTTGTGCTTCATGCCGCGCATAGATGATGCAGCGAAAGACGTGTTAGAATCCGCCATCACCGTAGAAGAAGTGATTGTAGCCATAGACGCACTAAACCCTGGAAAGTCCCCAGGCCCGGACGGCCTAAGCGCCGCTTTTTATAAGGCTCTGAAACGAGAACTCGCACCATTGTTAGCTCACGTGTTTAACGAAGCTTATGTTTTGAAGATTTTACCGCCTTCCTTTACTTTGTCTCATACGGTGCTAATCCCCAAAACAGAAGACGCTGTAAAGTTACGGCAAGTCACCGCTTATCGGCCAATTAGTTTGACAAATGTCGATTATAAAATTTTAATGAAGGTGTTGGCAAGCAGGCTGCAATCAGTAATAGCAGAGATAGTGGGACCGCATCAAACATGCGGCATAAAAGGCAGGACGATTTTTACAAATATTCATAAAGCGCGTAGTGTTTTAGAGTGTTGCGATGCAATGCGTACATGCGTCGCAATGCTCCAGGTTGATCTAGAAAAGGCATTTGATCGCGTACCGCACGACCTTCTTTTAAGCATTTTGGATTATGTGAACGTCGGAGCTGTTGTTCGCGAAGGTGTACGCATGGCGTACAATGGTTGCTCGACTAGACTCATAGTGAACAAAGCGGTGGGAAAGCGCATAAAAGTAAATCGATCCGTCCGCCAAGGGTGTCCTTTGTCCCCTCTTCTTTTTTGTATTTATATAGAATCTCTCTGCGCTAGTGTCATTAGTAGTAGTTCAATCCATGGTTTTAAGCTTCATGCCGCCGAGGTGAGGGTTTTAGCGTATGCGGACGACATTGCAGTGTTTTGCACTACCCGTGAGAGTATTGTCGAAGTCGTCAACACGCTTAAACGTTTTTGTGAGGTTAGCGGCAGCTCGGTTAACTGGGAAAAGTGCCTGGGATTTTGGCACGGTGAGTGGAGTTCCACTCCGAGTTTTTTTTCGAACATGCAGTGGGTTACCACACCAACAAAATATTTAGGAGTCCCACTAGAAAACTACCGGGACAGTGAGCCGTATTGGCGAGGGCAGACGGCAGTGCTTCGCGAAAAAGTAGAGAAAAGAAGGGGGAATGACTTGTCTATTTTTGCTCGTGCCACAGTTTGCAATCTATTTTTTGTTAGCAAACTGTGGTACGTGCTACAAGTTTTGCATTGTTCCCGGTTAAACGTGCAAAAACTGCATCGTGTGTTCGCGGTGTTCATTTGGGGCTCCACTTGGGAGCGGTCCAGCAGGACGAATCTTTTCCGGCGCGTGCGCAATGGGGGGCTTAGTTTGTCACATTTGTTTTTGCGCCAAATTGTAAACCGTTTTATTTATTGGAGAGACGTTCGGGACCCTTTTCTGCGCACTGTTTGTCAAGTGAGACTTGCAGGCAGGCTGCCCGAGTTGATGGTTTCCACGGCTGCGTTGCCAGGTGGCATCCATGGCCACCTTAAAGAAGTGGTTGAGTCGTGTAGATTTTTGTTGGTGCGTTTTTCAGCTGAGTATTTGAGCGAAGTAGCTCGAAAACGATTGTATAAGGATGTCTGTGACCTTGTTTTTCCTGTACCTTTATACAGATCTTTATACCGTGCAGGCCCAGGGCAGGACGTTTTAACCCGTGTTAAGAAGATGACATTGCCCGCAGGCATCAAGACCTTTTTCTTTAAATTACATTCGGGTACTTTGCCCGTCAAGACATGGCTGGACGAGAGGGGGCTTTTCGTACCGTGGGGGGTTCATTGTTTTTTATGCAAAAAGCCGGAGACGATCGAGCACGTGTTCCTTGAGTGCTGGGATGGGGTCTTCTTCTGGGACGTGCTCCAACGTACCTTGAAGAAGCACCTCCCCCTAGACGCGCACGGAATACGTTTTCTTTCGATTAAAAACGAGGAGGGCTTTCCGTTTGACTTGGTTATGCTGCTGGGGCTGCACGGTATTTGGAAGTCTCGAATGGCTGTGCGTCATGCCGAAAGTAATCCGCGAGAGGCGCGGGAATATTTCAGAGAAAGCGTTTCTTTGTATGTAGAAGTACAAAAGGCAAAGAAGTGTGTGCCCGAGTGGCTTCCGCGGATTGAAGCGCTGCTGAATATGAAACCTTTTTGATTCAATGACACCAACCCTCGTAACCTGCGCTCCTAGTGCTGTGGTTTATGTATGATTTACGTCTTTGTTATTGTGTTTCTGAAGTGCACGTCCGGCAATAAAGAAAAAAAAAAAAGTATAGTCGTCAGTACCCCCGCCTGTCACGCGGGAGACCGGGGTTCGATTCCCCGACGGGTAGTTATCTTTTTACGACGGCAACACATTTTTATTTCTCCCACCACTGTGGAACGTGCATTCGGCGCCTCGAGTTTGACTCCCGCTCTCCCCATCCCTCCTCGTTAGTATAGTGGTCAGTATCCCCGCCTGTCACGCGGGAGACCGGGGTTCGATTCCCCGACGGGGAGTTACCTTTTTACGACGGCAACTCATTTTTATTTCTCCCACCACTGTGGAACGTGCATTCGGCGGCTCGAGTTTGACTCCCGCTCTCCCCATCCCTCCTCGTTAGTATAGGTCCACTTCCGGCCGCCGCAGCGTACGGACGTGTCAATCATGAGCTCCTCCGGAGCGGTTTCAGCGGCCGTTGGCCGCGGTAACAGGAACTCTGACGCTGTTGCCCAGGAATACCAAGTCGTTCTGCCGCCACTTCCAACAGGTACTACAGTTTTGAATACAGTGTTTTTGCATGCCGACGTGAGTGCAAGGCCCTACCGTCTGGAGCATTTTCGCGAGGCCCTTGTCGGCGCGGCACTGTTTGCCGAAGTGATCGCCTTGGGGGCGTACCAATACAATCACGTGTGGGCGGTTACCCTCAAGAGTGCCGAAGGAAAAAAAGAAGCTCCTCGCCACCGGCGAGCTGGCCGTCAAGGGGAGCCGGTGCATCGTGATCGACCCGAGCAACCAGGACACACGCCTGAAGTTACACTGGCTGCTGCACCACGTTCCCGACGACGAAGTGCGAGTGGCCCTGGCACCCTACGGCACGGTTACGGAAGTCGTCAGAGACCTGTGGCGGGCCGCGGGCGTGTGCACAACAACACGCTCGGTGTCACTCAGGCTCAAAGCTGGAGTCACGGTGGACGCCCTCCCACATCAACTGCGTGTCGCCGGCGACCTGGCCCTGGTGGTCGTCCCAGGCAGGGCACCGCTCTGCCTTCGGTGCCGGGGGAAGGGGCACATACGGCGGGAGCGTCGTGTACCGCGCTGTGTGCTCTGTCGACACTTCGGTCATGACGACAGCCAGTGCGTTAGGACCTACGC
>JABSTQ010006013.1:0-27275 GCA_013358835.2 Ixodes persulcatus | reverse complement strand
AAGCGGAAAAATTTCCCCGCTAAATCGATCGGAAAAATTTTCCCGCTATATCTAGCGGAAAAATTTCCCCGCTAAAACCAGCGGAAAATTTTCCCCGCTATACTTAGTGGAAAATTTTCCCCGCTATATCTAGCGGAAAAATGTCCCCGCTAAATTTAGCGGAAAATTTTCCCCGCTAAATCTAGCGGAAAAATTTCCCCGCTAAATCCAGCTTTAAATTTTCCCCGCTAAATATAGCCGAAAAGTTTCCCCGCTATGTCTAGCGGAAACGTTTCCCCGCTAAATCCAGCGGAAAAATTTCCCCACTAAATTTAGCGGAAAATTTTCCCCTAAATGCGAGGCGAGCAGGAGAGGAGGGGCGGCATAGCCTCCTCTCCGTACCTTCCCCTCCTCCTCCTCAAGAGCTGCGCTCTAATTCGGCGTTACAGGGAATTGTAAACGGCTTTCATTTTTTGTTTTCGTTTTAACAGTTAATGAAAATGATGTTCTTGTTATCCCAACTGGCGAGGTTCCGCAGAACTTATTGAGTGTTATTGTGCACATCCAACAACACGATTTCAGAAGTGTTGATAAGTATTTTTCCTCTTATAAGTATTGAATATTGAATATATTGAATTTATATATTGAATTACTGTAATTTAATTACTTGTCATTGTAATTTGTAGTTGTAATTATTTACTTTCGGCCAAAAGAAATTGTAATTGTAATTTAATTACTTCCTAGCGTCAGTAATTGCAAAAATTCCGGCACAATTAGAATTACTTTTGCAAAACTTTGCGGCGCCAACGGAACCTCTCTGAAAGCCTCAGACGCTCGCACAAGCGGCCTAGCCCTTAGTGAAACACCCACACACAGACACAAACTCACACTCACTCACAACATAAAGGTTGCATTGTTTTTTGTTTTGTTGCTTACACCGCGGGCTTAGAGACGATCCTCTTTGGAGCCTATCTCAACGGCGCCGTGTAGCGCCGTCTGCGGTGCGAGAAGAAAACAATAGCGGAAACATGCCAAATTATTGAAAGAAAAAAAAAATTGAGCTTCAGCTTTCAGCGAAGGTTGGGAATTTTAATTGTGTATGAAGTTATTTTTTTTTCTTTTTGCCAGTTTTTTTACGCCCCTCTTCCAGTACTGTCGCATATGAGGATCTTTGTATTATTTTCAAGTATATTTCATGTTGGTTTTATTTCGGATATTATTTGCATAAGCACTTTGGAGACTGACCTCGCACCTGAGTATATTGTCACCAATGATTCGGGAGCCCCGATTCGCTAATTGTTTTTTTCTGAGCCATTATAATTTAAACTGAATGTAAATATTTACAATACCATGATGTTTGTATGTGAATGTGGTCGTATTAGCACATGTGGATTTTACTTTTATTTTAACACTTGTAAAATATTTTAATATAAATAATTGTCACATTTTTATTTGCCTGGATAGCAAAAGTCTGTCAACCCAATGTTTTTTAGCGATCTGGCGTGTTCCAGCATGTGAACTAATTTATTGTTATTTATTAAAAATATAAGAACGTAGTACTTTATTGCCTCATGCTGTCAAGTTCTATCATAAATTTAACAAAATTCATAAAAAGAAAGTACAATACGTTAGCATTGGAGTAAGGAATGAACAAATACTTTGCATTCTATACAACTCGTTTACAGTCATATGGGCCAAGTCGGGTCGCTCTCAGAGATAAGTAATTGTAAAGTACTTGCATTACTTTTTAAAAGTAATTTGTAATTGTAATTAATTACTTTTCACGTAGTAGTAATTGTAATTGTAGTTTAACTACTTTTGAAGCAAAGTAATTGTAATTGTAATTAAATTACATTTTGTAAGTAATTTACCCATGAATGGGATGACACTATACTTCGTTTCACCTTCGGCCCGAGCGCGGCCGATGTTATCAGCCGAAGGGCCAATCAAACAGCGCAAAAAGCGCAACGTCATGGCGTGCTCTCTGCGCTTGATAGGACTACCCGGCGGAGAAGCACGCACAGAGAGACGGCGAATACCCGCTGGTCCTATCAAGCGCAGAGAGCACGCCATGCCGTTCTGCCTCTTCGGTGTTTGATTGGCCCTTCGGCTCATTACATCGGCCGCGCTCGGACCGAAGCTGAAACGAAGTATAACTAGGCAATTGAGGCCGAGCCTGATGCCGAACGTCCTTCGAGGCACTGACTGGACATGAGGCCCCACTGAACGCTGACTTATCACTCGTGTCCAAACTGTGTCTGCGCTTGATATCACTGTGTTGACGTCAAAATTCTAGTATACAGGCTTTGAATACTTTTGGGGGGTGTTGCCTGAATCTAAGTTCTTTGTCGCAAAGAGAGACTACACTGAGTTCTAACCCTCCCCGTGTCGGATGGACAAAATCTTGCAGCCATGTAAAATCAAATGATTTCCTTGTTATCAGCGTCGGAGATCATTAGTAATTAATGACAGTGGCACATGGAACTATGCTCTTTATTGGTTCAACGTGACACATTTTCAAATATTAACTTACCCTGTATTTTTGTATAGGCCAAGGCATTCGGAACCGAACGCGTTTTCGGAGAATCTTGACGATATGTATAAGGCGTCATCTCAGTATTTATTGTCACTTTTTGAGTTTCCCTATAACAAGAAGGATCTTAGGATCTAGAAGGTAATAACGAAAACGCAATTGGAGGATTCTCACATGTGGCTGTTTGACATATATCCCAGCTCCGCGGAAGGATAGACGCCACTGGTCTCCTTACTGCCGAATTTAATAGAAATACATTTTACACCGTCCGGCCAGAAGTTTCGATAAAGCAGATATACTTTTGGTTGATTCGTTATCATCTGAAGAAGAAAGCATAAGGGTATGAGATAATAGCTAATCTATCAAGTTAAATTAAAAAAAAAAAAACATTACTGAAGGTAATGAGTGATTTGCGAAAATTAGATTCATTCATTGGACTCACTCTCTTTTATTATTCAGAGGCACAAATCTTATCATACGTACATATTGGCAAAAAGGAGTCTATTAGTGTATTAGGCACATTACATTTTATTTGATTTTCACGAGACGCTGCACAAAAGGAAAGCTGCAACGCGGGGTAGAATAAAATTATATATAGGCGATTTTCTTTAAAAGAGTGCTGCAAAACGGGGTTATATCTTAAAATGTTATGAACAAAATATACCGGGTGTTCCATTTTAATTCGAACAGATTTAATACAAAAAAATCCGTAAAAGATGCACTAATCCGGTTTGTTCACGTGAGTTTTACGGCCAGGGGGATATTATATGCGTAGGTAATCTTTGCAATAAGTCGCTTAGTAATTAAAATTCGTTAATTAAATTTATAATTGGTGAAATAGACATATGGTTCCAATTAGAAACTTACAGAGCGTCATCGAAAACCACTGAATCAACTATTTTTAGAACGACTCGGAGCTCGTGGGAAATTCGGGGGCGCACCAAAGTTACCACTCGTGCAGCGTAGATGCAAAGCTAGCAGTGAAGGAACGCGATAATTTCTCCCTGGCCGTATAACTCACCTGCACAAACCATATTAGTGCATCTTTTACGAATTTTTTGTTATTAATCTGTTTAAATTAAGATGGAACATCCGGTATAATGGGCAAATTATTCACTAGAAAAACTGGAAATCGTTTTGGCGAAATAATTTTGACTCTCGAGTTTGGACTTGATTTTGTGGTTTGTGCTAACGTCAGAGGTTACACAATTTGGTGTTCCACCAGGCTCAAATAAATTTCAAACATTAAGAAACTTTTACACGGTTCTGAACTAGAGCAAATAATTCAGATGGTAATAAAGGTTGTTTTTGTTTTTCTTTATTTTTGTAAGCAATTCAGAATCTTGCCTTTTTGACGATAATTTACCTTTATGGACGGTAATAATATTTGCTATATTTAATTTTATGGCATAAACTATATATCAAATGGAACCTTCAACAGACACCTTTTTGTCATGTACAATATTGTTATTGGAAAAGGAAAGTATCTTAGCGAAAAGCCCCTTTAAATACGAAAGGAAAGTCTAAAAGTATAAATTGGTGATGGGTCCGCTTGAACTTACAATAAGAAAGGCAGAAAGGACGTCTGCTTGTGAATGTTCAATCTGACACATTACCAATATGTACCAACTAGCTCAACTGAAGCCTCTAGAAGTACCGATTTCGTCACATTTTCTCAAAGGGTAATTTTTCATCATTTATTTTTCGTACGAAGAGCTCATAGTATAAATTCAAACATCCAATAAAGTTAGATCTCATGTATGATTTGGACATATACATTTCTTAATATAAGAAGACGATTTATATAGACTTCTGTTCCAAATCACAAAGCTTTTATTATCCTTTTATGCCTAATTAATAATTATTTATTGGCAATTACTCATAGTACGGGTTCGCTTCTGTTTAAAACATAATTAACTATTGCTCGTCTGAAACTGAAAGAAGAAAGGAGAAGCAGGTTATCATTGCTGATCTCTAAAAAAATGGATACACAAAAAGGTTTTGTTGAGCCTGTCGGCCGTCACCAAGGTCGCGCCCGCCAAGACCAGAAATCATCCGGAGCAACGCAGCCCCGTCCTATTGCGCGCATCGGTGTCCCTTACGTGAAAGGGACCAGCGAAGCACTGGCACGCGTATTGCGAAAAGAAGGCATTCTAGTGGCCCACGAGCCAGTGTCCACACTGGGACGGGTAATACCAAGACCCAAACATCGACTACCAAGAAAAAAAAACACAGGGCGTGGTATACAAGATCCCATGCAAAGAGTGCCCAGCCGCCTACATCGGCGAGACAAAGACCTTTCACGAAAGAATGCGCCAGCACAAGAACGACGTGCGTAACTTCGACCGTGAACGCAGCGCAGTTGCTGAACACTCCGAATTATGTGACCATCCGATTTACTCCACTCATTCGCAGGTGATTAACACAGAGACAAATTTCCGAAAAAGGCTTCTCTTGGAATCTTGGCACATCCAACAGAGGCCAGGAAACGTCAACAAGTCCCTAGGTGCCTTACCGTCTGTGTACGCGCAAGGTCTACGTCACGTTAGAAGAACAGTGACCAAAACACCGCCTACTTAAAAAGAGGAAATAGTGTTTCCCCATCTACAAAGACGAAGAGATTGAAGCTGTGACTGTCCCATACGACTAATGGCCACTCCTGAAGAAAACCCAAGTAAGCTTCGAAACGTCGGGACTACTTTTTACGGTTTTATGGTTGGAGAATTCAATTTGTTTACCTAAAAATAAAGATAAATTATTAAAAAGCAATTTTCCTAAATTGCGTAATGAAAATCAAAGGCTGATAAATATTTCCCCTTGAAAGTCTTATGCGAGGTGCATTGAAGGAAAAACAAATTATTAATGATGCTGTCAGAGGTCCAGCGAAAATTTTCGCCCCTTTCCAACTGCCGCTTCTCGCAAATATATCATCTTGAACTTTAGAATTAAACTTGAACACGAAGAAAGAAAGGACAGGAGAGGACACACAGCTGTGTCCTTTTTTCTTTCCTGTCCTTTCTTTCTTCGTGTTCAAGTTTAATTCTGAAGTTCAAGCTGATATATTTACAAGTATGTACCAACAAGCTCAACTCTTAACCGTTATTCAGTGCCGCTTCTCCACGCACACCTAATAGAAGCTGGGCTCGGTTCACCCTTTAATTTTCGTTTCTCCTTTTTAAAAAAAAGGAAAGCTCGCGATCACAGAGGGGAGTACGTGGCTCGCCAAACGATATGCTCTGTTTTTAACACTTTTTGTGCTAATCCTGGACCCATTGATTCAACTACGTGGTGCAGTTTTGACTGTCCCATAAAAACCGAGCCTGCTGAAGACATTTCAGCAGCAATTTATCTTTGAGTAGCCGGCAATAGAAGAAATATTTGGGTAACCGAAGGACAAAACTTGGGTTTGAGGAACGCTGTACATAAAATTGTATAAAGAAGCAATGCAACGATATTGGGTAGGGAATGTTTCTCACCTTGCACAAGCTTACTGGCGCTGGTGCAACGCCACTGCTCAAAAAGCTTTTTTGTCGCCGCGAAATTTCAAATGTAAAAGTGGATGTTTTCTTTCGGTCTTTCCTTCTCAAAACTCGATGACGAAGTTGTGGGGATTCTACTGTTGGCGGTGTCGACAATGCGATCGCCAGGATTGTGTCATCAAGCTCGCCGAGGTGACGATATTTAAATGCGGCTTATACACTGAACACGGGCACTGCGTAAGCACTCTATTTGGACTCGTTAGAATCAATGCCTCGACGTGAATTTCGGTAGTGGCACGTGCCCAATCGCTACGGAGACGGGAATAGCCGTACCTTAGTAATCTGTGTAACTCAACGCGTGCCCTGTGCTTTGCCAGCACCAGTGCCTGGCTATGAGAAACTTTGGCGGCATATAATCGTCTCGTCTCCAGATCACGTGGCCGCTGGTTCTGACTGCAAGTTGAGGGGGAACACCGCTCTTTTATTTTAGCTTTTCCTGCGACTGCCATTGCGTGGAGAAAAAAACAACCAACTAGACCCTGTTTTATTGGTTATGAATGCCAAGAAATAATCTTAAACGGCATTAAACGGCGACTCCGGATGCGCGTGTCTGCCGCTTTGCGGAATACTGTCGTAGAGCTTCGGCGTGTTTTCCGCTTGGCGCTGGCCGTGATTTGTTAACGACGGCGTCCTTCCCAGGCCTTGTCTTCTAGGTGGTATCACCCAAAAGGCAAGCGCGCTGGAGTTTAACGACAGTCTGCCGCAAAGCAAAAGGTGAGGTATACATCTTGGCGTCGCGCCATGCTAACGTTGAGTTCGTCGCAAAACGCTACCAGACGCGCTCGCGACGACCCGGACTCCATAGAGATACGGCACTGCGTGTATACACTAGTGATGACGCACGAGGAAGAAATTCGCGGGCCTTGTGTTCTGATTGGTATTAAAGAGTTTTATTTTCCGCGTTTCACGCCCAGTCCGAGTGCAGCCGACGCCGCAATCCGACGTGCCAATCGAGCAGCGCCAGAAGCGGATCGTCACGTCGCTCTTCGTCTTTGTACGTTTGCTATACGGAGCGCAAGTTCGTCTGTCTCTCTCGCAGCGGTTGCGGTGACATCAGCATGCCGAGCTCCGATTGGCTCGATTGGAAGGCTAGTGGGTAGACCTCTAAGCAGCTTGCTTTGAGGTTTGAACATTATCCTTCAATCACAGCCAATCAAAGCTTGGCGTTCTGACGTCACCGCCACCCCTGCGAGAGAAGCAGACGAACTTGCGCTCCGCATTGCCGCATAAGCCAATTTCGCAATGCGCTTGCGCTGTGATCCCCCACGTTGTTCTGTGTGTGACTGGTTCAGCCGTCGATGGCTAACGGACAAAGGCAACGATCGTGCGCCGTGACGATGCAATTTTTGTCGACGCTTGATTGGCTGCGTGGGAACGCGTGGGCAATGAAATTCGGTTTGATAAAAGGCGCCATCTTACGGGGAATTTTCGAAACTCTGAAACGCACCGCGGCCGCGATCATTGGACCCAATCTCTTGAGCTTTTTAATCTCCGAGCGCTGTTCCGTACTATGACGCAACGCTCGTGTTTAATCGCTCGGTGACATGGCCTTCCCAAAGTTGCCCTTTCTGACCACGAGACGCGCTGACTACCAGCCGACCGAGGCTCCTCCTTTTCACTGCCTTGGGGCTATATTATAGATCGTTCCGCCGACTCCGAAAACGATACCCGATACTCCGCCGGCGTCTTTGCGCATGCTTGCTATTGTTATCGGCTATCGTTTTTCGATCTATCGAAACGATTTACTAACACATTTTATTGGCGAGGCTCCTATTCGTACCTTTTCTACGTGTTGGTGTGCTTCGTACAACGGATCGTCCTCTTGATTCGCCAGTCGGCTTTCATCGCAAATGATGAAAGTGAACAAACACCACAAAATTATCAAGGAACTTTTTGTCATCGCGACGTGGCCTGTCACCAGATTTAGATAAGCTACCTCTGCAATAATAAAATGAAAATATTAGCCAGAATTCGACAGAAAACAAACAAAAAGCTGCATGTTGAGCATTGCTGTGCATCAATTGGGTGTTATAATGAACTACGCTCGGAGAACCTGGTACATTGCATTCTCTATAACAATATATTTTTAATTTACATAACTTCAGAACAAATTATCCAAGTTTAGTCATATTTTATTTTATTGAAAGAGAACAAGAAAATTAAAATATTTACCGAGCAGGTTCTTCGACTTTATTAGGTTTTACGGAAACTTTGAAGGAGGTTCTTTAAGAAATGATAAATAAATTGCCAAGTACGTTCACATTTATGAATGTATGCAAAATAACTCGCATAGTATTGAATTCTTGCTCGTAGAAAATCTATATTTCGTGCTAAGAAAAATAAAGCGTAAGTAGAAAGTGTAGCGCGTTCGATGTTAAGGACGGAATAGATGGTGCGGCAGACTCCGAGCTTAGGTGAAAACGTTCTGTTTATTTTCACGTGCCGCCGGGCTCGTATCGACGAGTAACGTCGTCGTCTTTTATCTGCGGCTGTGTAGGCCGATGGACCGCCACAGAAAGAATTGGTCTACGTATTTAAAATCACCGCTATTTAGAAATATTTAGAAAAACACTATAAGTAACTCTTTGCAAAAACCGTTTCGGACTAAGAACTGAGATTACCGTAGCTTCCAGGCTGTGGTTTACAGATTATGCACGATTAACAGTTGATGTATTTTACCTCGAGCGTGCAGATTAGAGTGCCTTCATACACACGCGCGCTTTTGCTTGAGTGGTGACATCTCAGCCATTTTTACGCCCAATCGTTTTTTATGCATTTTGAAGTACACGCAATCCGGTGTCAATCAGCTCGAGCGCGTAGCTTTGGCTAATGCAGAGACGCCATTCTAGCGCCCAAGTCACGCACCCAGTGCGCGAGAGCGTCACGCGCTGAAACTTCAGTGCAACAATGGATGTCTTCACCCTGAGACAGACAGACATGTAGGCACCCTAGTGCAGATTATCTGCTAGCATAGACTAGTGGTTTATTTCAATTTCTTCGTTATCAAGAGACATTCCCGGTGCGACTGCCGCAAAATCCTGTGTCATCTGTTTGTCTTCTATGTTGCTCTTTCGTTATCGTAATTTAGACAACAACATGCATCAACCATCCACACTTTGTTTAATGCTAAGCACGAGTAAAAAAAAAAAAAAAAAACTTGAACAATTAGTGTGTCACTTCTGCCTTCGATGTCCCCACAGGTTGACGTGGAAGATTGCGAGATCTTGATGTGAAAACTACCGTTATAAAATCGTTATTACATATAAATACATGGATATGTGAACTTTCAGGAACCGGGATTTCGACATTTCCGAAATAATAGAGCGTGTTAACAATAAGTTTCGTTTGAATTAAAACAGCTCGAACTATAGAAAACATTAGAAACTGCACAAGAGATAGGAATTTATATTTGTATTGTTTCATAAGTTACGATGAAATTCTATTTGTCGGGAATTAAGGCACGAACATTTTAAAGTGATTGGCGATGTCTATAACTAGTACGAACGATCTAAGATGACTATATTTTTTTCAGCGTTGTATCTTTCCCTTGGGTCCAGGCCGGGTAAAAATATAGCTAAAAAAGACAGTACTTATGCATGTGTCTACAAAAACACCAATTAAACCTACGCGAAAAATCGTGGCAAAAATATTTATATTCGTAGAAGACAGCCTCGTGCATCACCTCAAGTTTGGCAAGCCTCAAAATAAATCAACCAAAGGGAACCACGATTGTTTACGAAAAATGCCACCCCGGAGCTCGGGTTGCCGAGTAAATTATTCGGACTCCCGTATAATTCGTGAAAAGAATCGTTGCGAAATGCTGAATGTTTCCCGACATGCTCACAGTAGTGATATCTTCAAGCGGAAGCAATTCAGTCGTGACTTTAAACGAATGCCGGCAGAAACTTGTATCCCTAACGCCACTTCCTTTGGTGCTTTTATTGCGTGCGAAGTGTAAAAAAATATTCTAATAGAATGTACGAGGAACTCCTCAACGTCGAACACTCCCATCCGATATCTCTGACAAATACAGGGCCTTATTGAGAGAAGGGCATTTACCCTGCACTGACTCGAGTTTGGCAACGACGTGTTTTTCACACCGATGGCTTTTCATTGACCGGTTATAAAGAGTCAATGACAAGAAACGCGTGCGTCTGACAATATGATACTGTCTGCGGACAGATTTTTTTAATTTTCCTGGTTCAAGATTCTTTTTTTGCACTAGAAGATATTATCGATTCGCACGTCTCTTCTTTCGTGTTTCTTTGATTACGATAGTCTCTTCACTTGGTAACGACGTATAGAAAACACATTTCCTTCAAATTCCTCTTGAACAGCAATTTCTGACTTGTAATATGTGCCGCCCAGATATCTTAAACGTGCACTCAAGCGGATTTTGAGAAAGTCTATTGAAAACGTCACAGCACGGTAGAAGAAACACATTTGGGTGATGACTCTGGCCGCCTTTCGCGCGAGGAGTTAGCGACCAGATCGTGTTCGGAGCTAGCCTCGAACCAGGAGTAGTTAGTTCCGCGCCGCCGCGGCGGGCGCTGAGGTATGAGGTCCCTCCTCGGCGGCCAGGGTTCGGCTGCGTAGCGGGCTCGCCTTTTCCGCGGTGTGGTGGTGTGGTGGTGGTGTCCAGCCAGTGGCTGGCCTCGTGTCTTGCTTTGGTGCTGTGTCGATCAGAGGTGCCACCATCGTGCACGAAGGTGAGCCTTAACCCGAAGAAGAAGAAGAAGAAAGGGAACGCAGATTTACGGTCTCTGGCGACTTGGTGGCGGCATGGCGGCGGTGAGGTACAACAAGAAGCGGTGAGCGAGGAAATGCAGGACCACCAAGAGAAACAACCATAAATGGCGCTCATACTTGGGCGCCACATATCCCCGTGTGAGTGAAGCCCGCTCAGTGCGCCAAACATAATGTGGCCGCCGCGTCGGACAAAGAGTCATCACCTAGATGTGTTTCTTCCACCATGGGTACAACAAAAAGCGGTAAACGAGGGAATGCGGGAGAACCGCTGGGAAAAACAACCGGAGCGGTCGGTTTGGGAGGCACCCCATACTTGGGCGCCATCTATCCCCGTGCGAGGGAAGCGCCTGGTGCGCCGAACATAATGTGGTTGCCGCGTCGGACAGAAAGTCATCACCTAAATGTTTCTTCCACCGTGATTGTTATTTAGCGCTGCGAGTCTCTTTCTTTCTTGTGTGCCTGTGAATGGGACTGTATATCTGCGCTGTTCCATCCAAACTAATACCAGGCACGAGAGTCGCTGCAACGGTGGATTCCGCGGTCACCATAGTCACGGGCTCAACGCCGTGATGCTCATATAGGCTCAAGCAGACTCGGGCGACTCTTGCGCGTCCACCGTGCCCGGTGTATGTGCACCCTTTCGGAACTTGGCGGTTTATGACGGCCTCGTTTACTTATTTGACGAAATGAAGGGTAGAAAAAAGCGTACTGCTCTGCCCTCTTGGAAGATACTAAGGGCGCATTGTAGTTGACATACAAAGGTTCACAATTTCGGGTAACTTATCGTGCTGCGTGTGCATGTGTGGGTGCACAAATACTGCTTATCAAACTGCGCGTGGTGCGTGTCTGAAAGAAAATGATAAAGAAGTCACAAAGCCTAGAGCACCTCAAGAAGATAAGGTGGAATAACTTTCCTTACGCCAGCCTCAAAAAGAAGGAAGACGTCTTGTTCCTTCCAGCTCTCAGATCCGCTTGGGGTTGCGTCAAAGAATGAATGAAAACACGCTGTTGCTATCTTTTCCTCCTTTTGTTTAGAGTGTGCAGTCACAACCTGTGACGCGAAGAGCTTGGCGCTGTCCGCAGTGGGCACTGCTGGAGCGTGGCCCTCGGGGTCTCTACACAACATGTTGGCAGTGGCGAATCACTTGGCAAAAGCATACTGCACCGTGAACTGGTAGCGCAGCAGCCGAATGTGAAACCGCTGGACGCGACGAGGCATGAGGTCGAGGTCGGCGGAGCCCAGCAACCGGACGAGCGGCTACCCCTTAGCAAAAAGAGGCCGTACTTGAAACGAATTTGAAATATATTGAATATGAATATTCATTTTGTATTCATTCTGTATTATTTTGTCCGCACTCGAAATATGCACGCAATGTATTCAAAATATATCATAAATATGAATCGGAAAAGAGTTTAGATATACCAAAAATATAATTCCTTCCCCCTCAAGATGTCTTATGTGGCCTAAAAAGCGGCTACGCAATTTTTTTCTTTTTTTTAAATTTTGTTAGCAAATGTATTTGTGTGGTATTTCAAGGCTCTACTAAATACATCCCACAACTACACATCAAAAACGAACGCAAACACAAACACCATGACGCACTGAACACCTGAATCACAGTCCCGTTGACTGCTCTACAGCCTTATATAGCCTACATATTCAAGGTAATCATTTGGCCGGTGACCAGCTCTGCACTTATTAAGGTTCTAAGTATTCTATCTTCTCCTAGGGAGTCTGTCAAATGGGAAACAGTGTTTTGCAGTTCATGGACGATATCTCTTGGTACAACTAATAATAATTTGGCGCAGTCTCTAAAACAATAACCACAAAAACGGCTTTCCAGAAGAAATGTTATTGCTTCTCTGCATAGCACCACTCAGGATGAAGCAAGTCAAGCTAGTTTCTTCACTTTAAAATAGTAATTTTGCTTTTCTTTACTAGTTGACCATTTAATATGGTCATTAACGTCACTACATTAAAGTCACTACTCACATCACATACAATGGCAAGTATACACATTCAGTGAACTAACATTGCGCTAACACAATTCCACGCCAAACATATCTGCTCACAGCTCTTGCTGAAGCTTTTCAGCATCAGCAAGTGTTGTGGTTGTAGTTCCCGAACCCCGTTTGTGACTGGTGTGCAAGGAACTCATCAGGTGTGTTCTTGATTGAAAAAAGGAAACAATAACATAAACTTCTCTGATTCATCAGTGCGATGCTGCACAACTCAATTGACAAACTAATCAAATGTTGTATTTAGGCAGTTCAATGTACTCCACATCTGCTTGAAGTAAATTTCTGATAGGCGAGCTTTTCAAAACTTTGATAGTTTAAGTCAAACTACCAAATTATTGCAGTCAAGAGGTACTTTGGGTATAACACAACAGTATTTACGATTTCCAGGTATTTTAAGAGCATTCTGCACATATTTTTGATCGCTGCCTTTTTTTTAGGGTTGGAGTATATTTTGCATGAAATAAACTAATATTTTAAGAAACCTAATTGAAAGGTATTTTGTGCCTACTAATTTAGTATTTACATATTTCAGAACGCATGAAGAGAACTTCAAATGTAGTTTAAATAAAGGCATTTTAAAACTATTTTCAGAAATATATTTTAGAACTAAGTAAAAAAAAAGAAGTGTGTATTTTCGGTCTATTTTTTGTGTACTTACAATTATGAGCTGTACTTCAAATACACTCATAGTAGAATGTGGTATATTTCAAACGTCTTAGTTTTCGCTAAGGGGTGGTCGGTTTCGACAACAAAGCTCAGATCGCGCAGAAGCTTTTTGAACCTTTGGATGACCCACGGGACTCCCAGCGTTTCCTTCTCAACTTGGCTGTACCCCTGTTCGGCAGTAGTCAGTGACCACGACAAAGAGGCAACCGCCCGTCGCTCACCAGATGTTGCTCTTATAGGAGGACGGCGCCCAGGCTGTACAAGCTGGTACCTGCAGAAACGGTTGTGGGATACTCTGGGTTCTATCGAGTCACGCAGGAGCTGGATCCCACCATCCTTCCCAGCAAGTCGAAGGCTGAAACTTGACCAGTCCCCAGGTCCAGACCGTGTCCTCGTTCAGGACGAGCCTGATTGGCGCAGTGGCGGCGGACAGGCTCAGCAAGAAATGTCCTATGTGCTTCAGCGTTCACAGGAGCCGCACGCCGTGCACTTGTGTAGGAAATTGCATACGCGTGATGGCGGGGAACCCTGCCGGGGTCTGGTGCTATACCGCTGGTGCTCAACACCACAGCGAGGAACTTGATGGACGACACCCCGAGACGTCACTTGGAGGCATTCAGCGTAACGCCCGCCCGCTGCAGTCTCTCGAGGGCAATGGGAGTGTGCTGTCGATCTTAGACTGGTCTTTGTCAAACACAATAATGTCGTCTACCATGTTGACGCTTCCTTTAATTCCCTCTAGACTCAGTAACATCGGACGCTGCGACACCTCTAGGGCTGACATAATTCCGAAGCACAGGCAGCGATAATAGAACTGCCCAAGGGGTTTAATGTACGTCATGTACTCCTGGCAGCTTTCGAAGAGGCGTACCTGGTGAAAATCAGACATTGCGCCCCCAGTGTCGAATGTGTCATATGTCATGCTGCGGCCGCGCCGCTATTACTCTGATAACGCGACCGCGCCTGTGTTTGTATTCTTGGTTTGGTTCACACACGGACTGTATAAAAGGAACGCTTGTCGAATAAAAGAGGCTTTTTTCGCCACCAACAAGACATGGTGTCAGGAGTGGGCCCCGACAGCGGATAGCAGCGCACCGAGGAGACTGGAAGCATCGAGACCAACGGCGCCATGGCATCGCTCAAGCCGCCGCAACCCTTCGACTTTGACAACGTGGGCGACTGGCCGGCGTGGCTCGAAGAATTCGAGGACTTCAGCTTCTCCACCGGCCTCAGCGAAAAGGACGAGGAAACCCAAGTAAGGACGCTTCTTTACACTATGGGAAGGAAAGCTAGAAAAATCCTCAGGTCGCTCGACGTAAAAGACGCGGATTTCAAGAATTACGCGCTAGTGAAGTCGAAGCTTCAAGGTTATTTTGTTCACACGAAAAACATCGTCTACGAGAGCGCTTGTTTCAATAGACGAAAACAAGAGCACGGAGAGACTGTAGACCAGTTCATGACCGCGCCGCACAAGCAAGCCGAGAGGTGCGAATTCGGAACGATGAAGGACCGACTTATTCGCGACCGCTTTGTCGTAGGGCTCTATTTGACCTTAGCTACTGCGCTTGCCAAGGCAATAACCAGCGAAACGGTTAAGAGGCAGCAAGTAGATCTCAAAGTTCCGGGGCACGCGGGAGTTAACGTCGACGCGGTCCGACACAAGAAACCCCAGAAAAAGACCCTCGCAAGAGCGAACGACAAGCAAAGTTCACGCCAAAAACTTTGCGGGTACTGCGGGTATTCCGCCCATCAAAGGAGCGACTGTCCGGCTCGTCGCGAAAAGTGCTTGTTATGCCACAAAATCGGGCATTTTGAAAAAGTTTGCCGCCACAAGACACTAAATTCCACCAAGCTATACTTTGTCTCATCCTACGATGGACTAAAGGCCAAAGCCAGGGCCGCCAGGTCCAGTCACGTTCCACGCTAAACTAGGAGAAGCTTAACATTGTTTAGGTGTGGACGAATCATGCCCCGTATCCAAAAGCGTTGCGTCATTTCTATAGTGTCGGCACTGCAAACAGCATGTATTGTCGTGGCTTTCTTTGCAATGTAAAATTGTCGAGTCACTCAGTGCTATTCGATTTGAACCATTGTCCACACACCCCCATCAGTGATCCGAGACGCGACCATCGACACGTGAATCGAAGCGATATAACACACGATTTTTAAGTCTCTCGTGATTGGATCTGGCGGACCGTAGCTTTTGCCTTTAGTCCATCGTAGGGTGAGACGAAGTATAGACGGAATCGCCGTGGAAGCGTCAGACGAAGATAAGTACTTTGGGACGGTTGACGGCGATATCGCAGAGTCATCCGCACGCGCCCGCTTTGTCGATCTGCAGATAAACGGGTGCGGCTTGCGAGCAAAAGTTGACACTGGCGCGGAAGTAACTGTCGTCAGCGAATCTTTTCCCGGTCGACCCAAGCAGCTTATCAAAGCAGAAAATCTTCGTGGCCCAAACAACGAATCCCTGACGACGTTAGGAAAGTTCCAAGCAGAAATAACTTGGAAAGGAAAGTCATGCAAAGGCACAATTTACGTCGTTCAGAACCTTCGAACACCGCTCGTGGGGCTCCCAGCCATTGACGCTCTGGGTATCGTCAGATTCATGGATGAAGTTGCCGTTGCAGAAGTCGACTACGTCGCAAAGTACCCGAAGCTATTTTCTGGCATCGGCTCAATCTCGGGTGAACACACGATCTGGTTGGTACCCGACGCCGTCCCAGTAGCAGTGGCAACGCCGCGGAAGATACCCATTCCAATGAGAAAAGCTGTAAAGAAGGAACTAGACAGCCTGGAAGCGGAGGGCATCATCCGCAAAGTGAGCACTCCCACTGCGTTTTGCGCCCCGATAGTACCTGTCCAGAAACCTTCGGGGGCAGTCAGGGTATGCGTGGACCTAACGCATCTAAACAAGTCTGTGCTACGAGAGCGGCTCGTTCTACCAACGGTAGATCAGGTGATGGGCTGCCTGGAAACCGCGAAGCAGGCACGTATCCAGGGGGGGGGGGGGGGCCCATGGGGCCCGGCCCCCCCCCCCCCCCGAAATCTTCCATTTTGCTGGGACCTCCTCTCCCCCCTCCCCCTCATACAGCATTTTGTCATGGGCGGGTCCCCCCCGAAACAAAATCCTGGCTACGTGCCTGCCGCGAAGGTGTACTCGAAGCTGGACGCAAACTCGGGGTTCTACCAAGTGCGCCTGTCCGAAGACTGTCAAGAGCTGACGACATTTATTACGCCTTTCGGTCGCTACTGCTACAATAGGCTCCCGTTCGGAATTACCTCAGAGCCAGAGATATTCCAAAGGAAATTCTCGGAAATTCTCGACGGGCTGGAAGGTGTACAAAACTACATGGACGACACCTTGGTCTACGGGAGAGACAAGGACGAGCACGATCGTCGCTTGGAAGCGGTTCTCAAGAGGCTCCAGGCAGCCGGAGTTACGCTGAACCGGGACAAGTGCAAGTTTGCAGCCACAAGGATTCGGTTCTTGGGCATGGTCTTAGACGGAAAAGGAATCTACCCGGACCCAGAGAAGGTGCGAGCCATCAAGAACCTGCCCCAGAGGATTCCTGGGGATGATCAACCACGTGGCAAGGTTGCTCCCAGAGGCCTCCGCGACGTCGGAACCTTTACGTCAACTTCTACAGAAGAACAGAGAGTTCGTCTGGGACAAACCCCAGGAAGAAGCATTCGAGAAGCTCAAAGAAGCCCTCAGCTCAGATACCTGCTTGGCAAGGTACAACCCGGAATACCCGACCATCGTATCGGCAGACGCTTCTTCGTACGGAATCGGCGCAGTCATCATGCAAGACCAACCCTCGGGAGAGCGCAGGGCAGTAGCCTACGCGTCACGGGCATTGATGAAACCCGAGGTGAGGTACTCGCAAATAGAAAAAGCTCTCGCACAGCATGGGCAGCGGAGCGCTTCGACGAGTACCTGAGAAGACTAACATTTCTTTTCGAGACCGACCACAAGCCATTGCTTCCTCTCCTTGGCCGCGATCAGATAAACTCATTGCCACCCAGAATTCAACGCTTTAGAATGCGACTCATGCGGTATTCCTTTAACATGACGTATGTTCCAGGGAAAAGTATCGCTACGGCGGACACCTTATTCAGGTCAAGGCTCACGGATGCGGGCCACCGGGACTCCGCCCTGACAGACGCCGAAGTTTCGTCGTTCGTCGTGGGTTCTTTGCAAGCACTCCCAGCAACCGAGTCTCTGCTGGAAAAGCTGCGGCTGGAGCGGAAGGCGGATCCGGAGTGCGCGGCCCTGTTCAACGTGTGCCAGTCGACGTGGCCGCCCAAAGATAAGCTCCCTTTTCTTCTCAAGCCTTATTGGTCAGAGAGGGGCAATACGATCTGCGATGGACTCTTACTGAACGGCGTTAGGCTGATCATCCCAAGAAGCCTGTGAAAAGAGATGGTAGCCCGCGTCCACGAGGGGCATCAGGGAATCGTCTGTTGCCGCGCCAAAGCAAGGGAGTCTATCTGTTGGCCAGGTGTTAGCGCCGCATTAGGGGAAGTTGTCGCGAATTGCTCAAAGTGCGCCGAAGAAAGAGTGCAATTCCACGAGCCCATGCTTCCGACGACCACACCCGAACTTCCATGGCAAGAAGTGGGCGTTGACTTATTTGAACTCAAAGGCTCTCAGTACCTGGTCGTTGTTGACTACTATTCTAGATATCCCGAGCTGGCTCTGCTGGGTGGAGACACAACATCGGCTCGTGTCATCGAGCGCCTCACAATCTTCTTCGCACGACACGGAATACCAGGGATCGTCCGGTCCGACAACGGGCCGCAGTTCTCCTCTTCCGCCTTCGAGGGGTCCTCGAGAGCGTACGGCTTCCACCACATAACGAGCAGTCCTCAATACCCTCAGTCCAACGGAGAAGCAGAGCGCTCGGTAAGGAGACTCAAAAGCTTACTAAAGAAGGCCGACGAACCTTATCTCGCTCTACTGAACTATCGAAACACACCGGGTCCGTCCGGTTAGTCCTGCCCAGTTGTTGATGGGGAAACGTCTACGCAGTAGAGTTCCTTGCCACCCAAGTTTGCTCGAACCTAGAACCGTTGACCACGCAGACTGGAGACTGCGTGATGAAAGAAATCGGAGAAAACAAAGCGGACTTCGATAAGCGTCATTCAGCGAGGTCTCTGCCTAGACTTTCTGCAGGTCAGCGGGTCTGGCTTCCGGAAACAAGCACTGAAGCGAGGGTGGTCCAGGCATCCTCAACCCCAAGGTCCTACTGGGTCGAGAAGGACGACAACCTTCTGCGCAGAAACCGACGGCAACTGGTTGCGGTACCAGGGGAAACAGCCGGCCAGAACTTTTCAGAGCCCCAGGTGCCTGACAAGCCATCACCGGGTGGTCAAGACGGAAGTCTTCTGTCGGCTACATCAGATAATCAAGTTCCCGACATACCAGACGACTCCGGAGAGTCGGGGGGTGACGCCTGACCAGAGTCCCCAACGCCAGAGGCCGGTTCCAGCCAACGCGACGGCGCCTCCGCAACAACGGCAGTCTCGCTTCGGTCGCGTAATTAAAACTCCGAAAAGGCTCGGAATTAATGATTAATTGTTTGTATAAGCTAGCCGACTGTAAGAACGCACGTTCTTGAGAAAAGGGAAGATGTAGTGTCATGCTGCGGCCGCGCCGCTATCACTCTGATAACGCGACCGTGCCTGTGTTTGTATTCTTTGTTTGGTTCACACACGGACTCTATAAAAGGAACGCTTGTCGAATAAAAGAGGCTTTTTTCGCCACCAACAAGAAGGTGTAGGAAATTGCATACGCGTGATGGCGGGGAACCTTGTCGGGGCCTGGTGCTATGCCGTTGGTGCTCAACACCACAGCGAGGAACTTGATGGACGACACCCCGAGACGTCACTTGGAGGCATTCAGCGTAACGCCCGCCAGCTGCAGTCTCTCGAGGGCAATTGGAGTGTGCTGTCGAGCTTAGACTGGTCTTTGTCAAACACCATAATGTCGTCTACCATGTTGACGCTTCCTTTAATTCCCTCTAGACTCGGTAACATCGGACACTGCGACACCTCTAGGGCTGACATAATTCCGAAGGACAGGCAGCGATAATAGAATTGCCCAAGGGGTGTAGTGAACGTCATGTACTCCTGGCAGCTTTCGAAGAGGCGTACCTGGTGAAAATCAGACATTGCGCCCAGTGTCGAGAAGACAGCGCTTCCCAGCGGCCC
Source organism: Ixodes persulcatus (assembly GCA_013358835.2). Taxonomy (NCBI): domain Eukaryota; kingdom Metazoa; phylum Arthropoda; class Arachnida; order Ixodida; family Ixodidae; genus Ixodes; species Ixodes persulcatus. Next base: position 7,571 of record JABSTQ010006013.1, on the reverse strand, counting down.
GAACACGGGTTGACGGTCGGCATTAAATGCATGTTCTCGGAGAACGACCCGGTTCAGCTTGGTTAAATCGACGCGCGGTCGATAGCCTCCCGCTACCTTGGGAGCCCCAACAAGGCCGGCTCACCAAGCCGTAGGAGTCTCGACCCCGATTACTAACATACGCCACTGTTTGAAGACAAGGACACGTATCCTTTCCGCAATATCTAGTGCTGTTCAGCCTTCTTTTCCGAGAGCGACCGAAGTGCGGCTAGCGGGGCATTGCACGCAGACCACAGCGATATTGGCCATTGCACTATAGGAGTTACTTTCTAGATCAGCGTCGCAACATGCACTATCTGCGGGTCGGTTGATTGTACCGTAATCGCACAAACGGTTTCCTAAACATTAAAATTTGAAATAGAATAGCAGCCAGAGAGCATATGTCATCTTGCTGCGAAACAAAGGGAGAGCTGAGCGATCGCTCACGTCAGGCAGGTAGCCAGGATTTTGTTTCGGGGGGGAGAGGAGGTCCCAGCAAAAATGAAAGATTTCGGGGGGGCCCGGGCCCCATGCTCCCCCTCCCCCCCCCCCCCCCCCCCCCCCCCCCCCCCCCGCCCACGTGCCTGGTTCACCATTTCTGGGATAGACAGCATTCTTTTAGCGATATTGGTGATGCACAGAAACACGAACCAAGATGATCATCAGATGCATGGTCGTCGGTTGACACAGGGACAGATGGAGCCATCGGCGACCGTTCGCATAGTCGTTCACGACCACTTTCAGAACAGCCAGCAGTGCCTGAGCGATGTTGTTTGTGCACGAAAAAACAAAAGCAGGTTGCGCTCGGCAAGAACGCAGTTCATTAGGCGCAAGAGACGCTGCTACGCGGAGTTTTCATTGACATGTTACGGGCAGCCAGCGGTTCTCGAGTCTTGGACGTACTCGTATCATCGGGCCTACGGTTGCCCGAACCGCTCGCATGCTACAAGCCGACGCCCGGCTGGCCGAACACCGCCGATACCATGGAGAATACAAGGGTAGGAGAGGGCATGACGTCATCCGCGTAGCCTCCACAAGCCATGCTCCCTTGACGCCTCGCCTCTTTCTAATTTTCCTCCTTACTCTCCTCACTTATCAGCACAACACGATCACATCACGTGACCGTAGCTAGCCTTCGTCTAGCCTTCGATCTGATAAAACCTACCGGACGGAGCGCGCGCAAGCCTGCAAGGAATCCTTCTACAATCAACCATCCATCTCGCACGTGATATGTAACGCGCACCAAACGCCAGAGAGATCTATGGTCACGTGGGGCACAATATCGTTTGAACTTTTTTATGACTAGGCTTCACCAATATTGCAACGTGCCCCCTCCTAGTACTTGTAACCTCCTTGGCCGATACTACCATCAGTGCCATGCCCAGTGTACGTAGCACGTTTTCGGAACTTCGCTGTACATGACGGCTTCGTTCACTGATTTTTTTTTCAAAATAAAGGTAGAAACGTTGAAGAAGACAAAATGAGCGAAGCAGCCGAAATCGACCCCGTAACAACATGGCGTCTGGTCAAAACAAACCGTTGCTAGGGACGTTGCTATGGACTAATGCATGGTGACTCCACACGAGGCTAGATTTTTGCTTACAGTTAAGTAAATAATTTTTTGTAAGCAACCTAACTTTTTGATATCTAATTATGAAGATGTTCTTGCCGTCTCAGTGTTGTATTTAAACAATGAAAGCCATTTCTGAAGTATTACACTCCGCTTTGCTTTGGTAGCAGACGGCACGACAGATTTGCTAGCCTCTGTTGCAGCGGGCGTCTTCATTAAAAGGCATCGGTAAACAAGCGACATAAACAAGTGGATTGCCGTGGCCGTAGAGGCCTCCGCAATGTGCGTTTTTTTCTGTGAAGAACCCAGCTTAGTTGCAGAGGCGTGAAAATGCCGTAAAATCAAACCACGTCATGCAGATCATTTACGACGACGACCTGAAGTGCATTACCGGCGTAGTGCAGGCCAGTATGAGAAACAAATCGTACGCCGTCAAGGTACTTCGTTTATTATTATTATTATTATTATTATTATTATTGAGGTTGTCAGGTTATCAAAGAATTCTATGTCTATCGCGATTTACAGAAACCATTGCTGCGATGGTTACAACCAGATACGACGCGCCCTCGCATAGCGCGAGTCCACAAACAAAATTTGGGATCTCGATCGATCGCCTGAAGTGCTTTTCTCACGGGTCCAATGCCATCTTTTAGCAGACGATCATCTCGATCGACGCCCGGACTTTCAATAAACCATATTTTGCATCGCACCCCACTATGAATTCTTTTAAGCGACTGAAAATCATTATATTTCAAACAAATGCAATATCAGAATACCGTCCTTATTCACTCGATTCAAACGACGGCGCCGGCTTGGCCGGCCGGCGTGTGGCAGACGGCATACTTCTTGCATTCGTCGTCTGCTGCAGAGGCCCGGAAGTTGCAGTCGTAAATATTTCAGAAACAAGCGATTACCGGCACACTTCTGTTGAAACATATATGACATTCAAGCTCTCTATATTTGTGATCTTTAGAAGTTTAAATCCTACTCCTGATTTTTAAACGGTCGGGTTTTCGTAGCGAAACCTAGCCACATGTATTTGTCCATAACAACGACCCTAGCAACGGTTTGTTTGGACCCATAACGTCACACTTACGGAGTCAATGCTCGCCGCACTCGGAAGACTTGAAAGGGGAGGATATTATGGAAGGCTGGATGGATGATGGATGATTACGGCTGTACCCTTTGTAACAGGGAGCAGCTTGCGCCATCTAGCCTAAAAGCAATACCAAAAACTTGACTTCCCATTTCCCCTATCAAGCCAATGCATTTCTCTAACTGTCACTAGGTCATGAAGATGATCGCCTTTGGGGGATCGGTTGACTTACAGGGTTGGCTCTTGGCGTTAATAACTTTGGTATACGTGAGACCACAGATACTGCTTATCAAGCTGCGGATGCAAACTGCCTTCCTCTAAAAAAATGTTTAAAAATGCGCGAGGAGAAGACATGCTTCCATCAGGCGGAGGAGTGAGCACCTCGTTAGAATGTACAAGAAAGGACTGAGTGAGGCCACCGGAGTGCTATTTCTGAAGCTCCGAATGTGGAAAAAATATTAGAGCGCGCTACGAGCGAAGTGGCTTGGATTAGCCTTTTTTTTATAAAAGAGGCGTTTCGATCTAACGCCAAGCTCGACCAGCACACTGATCAAGGTCATAGAAACAGTGGAGCCCCGGGCTATATTTTTTATACTGCCTAGGCGTCAGGCGTCACGTCAATACGTAATGTCACTGCGACCTGACGTGTCGTCAAACACCATGCATCATCACGACGACGCCTTGACGTCAACGTTGTCATCGACGTTGACAACGCGCGTTAAGCGCGAAACGCATGTACGACGATACCGTCCAATCCGACGTGCGGACTGCCGGAATGAGCTTGGGGGGCGAGGGTTTTCGTAGCACCGAAAAGCGTTGAAAACCCTCGCCTCCGATCGTCGTATTGCGTGATCGGACGTCGGATCGGACGGTTTCGTCGTAACTGTGTTTCGCGATTTATACGATATCAAGACTGCATTCTGACGTCATATTGCGCTGACAACGATGTCGATGTAGACGTCGACGTTGACGACGGCGATGACGACGTCACGCGACGTCCAGACGACGGCGTCCTTGTCGTCAACGCGACGTCATAAAGACGTCTGGCGTCAGGTCGTCAACGTCGTTGTCGATATGACGCAACTCGACGTCACGACGACATCCCGACAACTTCACGACGTTGACGTCATCGTCCACGACAACGACGTTACAAGACGTCAAGGCTTCATCGTGACGTCGTTGTGACGTTGACGTTGACGACTGCGTCGCGCGACGTCAGGGCGAGGTTAATGTGACGTTATAGCAACGTTATGAGTTGCGTGGGGCGTCGACGTCAACGTCGGCGTCGACGACCACGTCGAAGTTGTCTTCGACGCGGCGCGATGTGACGACCGCGTTACAACGGCGACTTGATGTCGCGTAACGGCGTCGTCCTCAACGCGACGCGATGTCACAACGGCGACTTGATGTCGCGAAACGGCGTCATCCTCAACGCGACGCGATGTCACAACGGCGACTTGATGTCGCGTAACGGCGTCGTCCTCAACGCGACGCGATGTCACAACGGCGACTTGATGTCGCGAAACGGCGGCGTCCTCGACGCGACGCGATATCACGACGGCATCTTGGCGTTGCGTAACGTCATGTCGTCGTGACGTGGTGCTTTGACGTAACCTCTCACGTCAAGATCATAACAAAAATGTATAGCCCCTAAGGGGCTACTTGCCCATATCACCTTGACTTGTGTATCGATCGAGCGTAATGCTTCAGGATAACGGTCAAGCGTGGCGGTGGAACCAAAACAATTTTTCATATAAATTGGCTGATAAAACACATTTTGTGTTAAAACATTCGCTTCACACGTACTTTAAGAATTATTAAAATTGCTTATTTAGGGGTTTGTTTTCGATGACGCTCAGCAATTTTCCATTTGGAATCATATGTTTATTTTCACTAATTAAAAGGATAATGACTAAATTCTTGATAATCATTTTGATAAATAATGGTGTTTCACAATCCCAGATGTTCGCCGTGGCTGGCCGTTTCTTTCCCGAAAAAGGGTTTCTTCTTTTCTCAACCACCCGATTTTGCAGGATGTTTTGAACTATTCACGAAGACACGCGGCAGATGTAAATCAATTCAAGCAGATATATTAATTAAAAAAGCGGCATTAAACAGCCGAACAGGACATAAGACGACTGGCATAAACTAGAAAAAAAAAACAAAGAGTGAAGGTCAGTTTTGGTTGCACCAATGTCATCTGTGCTACATCTCAGCATTCTACTTAAACTATGAATAGACACCCCTACCCTCCGCGAAAGTTAAATAAACATTCCTCAATGTAGCGTGTTCTTCGGGGAAGATTGCCGACTGTTGCGAAATAACTTCTTGAAAAATATAACGACATAACAGATGTTGATATTTGTCATAATAAAACAATAGGCATTGCGCCCCGCGCCGCGCGCAGTTGCTTCTGGGTTTCGTCACTGTGGCAACTCGACTTGCTAATCAGTCGTTTCTTTTCATTTGCTTTTTCATTACACTAATTGAATAGTTCATATATTGCTTAAAAGTGTCGTAACGTGGCGTAGTCCTTCGTTCTGGCTGAGAGTGCACGGGGTGAACGCTGCTCGTTCTTGTGTAGATGTGATTTGTAAAACAATTGCAGTGGCTTAGCTCGTCTATGCCAGGATATACGTAGCGTAAGCTTAGGTTCAGCTAGTTATCATTAGCTTTCCTGGTTGTCTAGGATTAGCCTGATTATCATGGTTACTGCTGCTTCAATGACACACACACGGTATACGCATTATGTGATTACTTCGGAATCCGATGAGTTAAGCTTCTCCGCTCTTCTTATTGCGGAGGAGGCGCCGTGTAACCGAGCTTTCGGTTGCACGTCAAAACATACCCAGGTGGTCCAAATCAATCCTCAGTCCTCCGCTGGGGCGCGCCAGATGCCCGTCGTTGGTTTGGCCAGCTGTGCGCCGTGTTGTTACGTATCAAGCAACCAAGCTGCCGCCCAGAACAACCGGACAGCGCAAGCCATGATCTCGAGCGGGTGCATGCGCGCGGCGCGTGCATCGGGGACTGACCTAGGCGCCATACCAGTTCTGCCCGTTCCGTCACTGCTCCTCGCGCATGCGCAGCACGACTCTCCAGGAGCCACGCGAAACTGCTCAACCTCGGCCACGTAGCTTACGCTACAAAAAGTGCGCTGCTGTTGTTCGGGGCGTGACATTTCGTCGGTATTGTCTTTCTTTTTTGTGAACGGTAATTGATGGGGTGATGACGCAATCTTTCGCGCGTTCCTCGATAGCGAGCGCCTCGAGCATTTCACGTGCATGAGGATTGTTGTTACTGGCAAGAATAGTTGCGATGTTAAAAGCTAGACTGCACTGGCAGGTCCGGCAATGAGCTGCCAGATGTCAAGTAATTATAAAATTCAAGCTGATATATTTACAAGTACGTACCAACCAGCTCAACTCTTAGGCCGCTTAAAACGTAAATCTTCTAACCAGCGGTGACAGTGCAGTAAAAGCGGTTGCTTGCATTCATAAACAAATGACTCGAGAAACGCGGGCTGTTCACGTCTGCATCGGAAACAACAAAACATTAAACATTAACGTTGCTGTGGTATTTTAAGATAGAACGTTACTCACAAGATGAGAGAGGTGCAGTTAAAGTAAAAAAAAAAAAACACCTTCTTTCAAGGAATGAATTATATTTATTAGTGCTTTTTCCTTGCTCTGCACTCATTTAGAGGCGAATTTAACTGCATTAAAATTCAATACACAAAGTTATGAGATGCAATCAAAATATTGTCTTTTTTGTCAACCTGAAATGCTTCAATATTGAAAGCCGACCAATCAGTGAGTTTCAACTAGAAAATTGTCATTTGCTAGTACAAGTGCACCGGAGTTACTGGGCAACACAAACAATGAGATGCGTCATGAGACGCAGCTACACACTCTTGTTTGCACATTATGTCCGTTTTCTTTTCGGTTTAAATGTTAACTTTTAGAAATAGGGCGAACTTGCGCAGCATAATTTATTGCTTGAAACACAATTGAATAAATTAATAAAAAAAACTGTCAAATTTAAAAAAAAAAACCTTTTTGTATGTTGCACATTACACTTTTGGATCATGTGCATCGATCAATAATACTGGCACATCTGAACCATGTAGCGACCCTTTTTTATTATAAATGCGCCTGTGTTACTGCACCAAACACCTGAGTGAAAATTTAGGCAGGCTCAGGTGAAGGTGTTTCAGTCTGAATGTAGCCATTTTTTACATTTTGGTTTTCAATCTGTGGTATTAAACAAACAAGTTTTCGCGCAAATTGTTTTTATAAATATTTAACTGTAAATATTTTATGATACAGAGGTATGTCATTGCACCATAAACTATTTTCTAAATGACTGGCAGTAACAACGGGATTATAAAGGCAAAAATCAGAAAGTTTATTTTTATACATTTCTAGTTATTTTGTTACACCTCCATGGCAACAAGACTGTTTTGCAGGATCTCTTCGCTCGGTTTTACAATTATCCCCAAATAACCGATTCAAAAGTACATTTACTAAGCAAAAATAACAAGTAAAATCGGAGAACCACCATGCATGAGAAACAAATCCCGTCTAAATAGAAATTTATCAATAATCCTATTTACATCCGCATAACGGCTCCTGGGGTACACGTCGTCCATACAAGATTCTGATCCCACGTCCTTGACCGTTAGCAATAAATATAAACAAACTATACAATTGTGCATTATGGTTAAACAATATGCATTATAATTAAGAAATAAGCGAATCTACCTTTAAGCAATCCACATAGAGCCAACAGAACGGCCAGATGATCCGACTAAAGAAAAGAAGGCGAATAACTAATTGAAGTAGCGGCGACACGGAAACCCAACAGACATGTCAGATCTTTTTCCCTGTG